>JAATOF010000191.1:0-29080 GCA_013170925.1 Podosphaera leucotricha | reverse complement strand
CATATAAATTTTAGAGTTTTACGAGGAGATCATGTATGAATAAGGCTAGACTGAAAATTTTACACACCTTAAATCCCTGTCTTAATTCATGCGGTGCTTCGAATACCGTGGGCATAGTGTATAAATTTTGTGGGGGTGATGGTAATAATCATAATAAACCGTTAAGATGCGATGGCGGGATTCTTGAATTCGGATTCCTATTGGCGGGTGCCTGGTAGTCGGCCTGTACATGTAGGAATCCAGATCCCTGAGTTCCGTAGTATCGTTTTATTGCGGCTTGGACACTAATTCTCAAACTACAGGTACAGAGGAAGAGATATAGCTGTTTGTAGTTATGCCATACATATTGTTGATATATTCAAAGTGTCGACTTTATTATTGACAGCATGTGCCGCGTCATGCAAAAGGGTCCTGATTTGCTCAAACTCTATTCGGATCAGAAAGTTCCATCAAGCGAGAGAACGACTACCGAGCCGTCCGCTGCGCCACATTATACGACTTCGCGATCTTTGTTCGTGTACGGAGGAAGTTGAAGCCCATAGCCAAGTCACCCAGCCACAAATGCAGAACTACGAAAGCACCAAAATATTGACCCGATAGATAATCTAGCCACACATAAACACGTCACGTGTGTATTTTCTTGACACGGAAATTGTATATTGTAGGTTAAATGTCAGAAATAGATCCGGGTTATTATTGTGCGCTGTCTCATGATAAAGTGACAGGGTAAATCATAAAACTTCGACCATTTTCCCTCTAATTACAACGTTGAATTCGGTCTATTTCTCAAACTTTCCCCTTGCGACAGTTGGTATGCATGTGGCCGAGCACTCGCTTGTACGAAGGCGTTAAAGGCCGAAGCCGAGTGGACCTTTTATCTGCCGAGTCAAACATGGCGGCAAAATATCAAATTCCTTAGAGCCCCCATCAATCACAGATCTCGTGATTTTCTGCCAAGACTATGAGACAGCTACATGTAATGAGCAAATACTTGATGGCTTATCACACTGAATTGACTGGCCCTAGACTAACGGACTAGTAAAGAGAGGAAGGGTCGGTGGCTTGGGTGGATTTTTTTTGATATTTGGGCAAGTGAACCTCCTCTTAACATGAAGACATCTAATCTAGCTCATGCAAGAAATACGAGTTCGCCAGCCTCTATATTTATTCGTCATGCTGTTTGAAGCTAGAGGCTAACAAGTTACTGGTAATTATCCTCGTAATTTTCATTATATGATGGTGATGATGATAGTTATGATAGGAACTTAAGTGAGTCAGATAGACAGCAGAGAGAATAGAGAGAAAAAAGAAACATCAGCAACATGTTGCTCATTAATCCAGGGATTTAACGTCAAGCCTTGGAGATAGCAATTTATGAAGATATACATGTAAACGTGGTCATTTAAAACTGAATACCGCTTATACCCATAGAGTTGATACCCGATTTTTCTTAAGAGGCAGCCCTGGTAATATGTCTTTTGATATACCACTCTCTCTACCTCTTTCCACATTTGTATTAAACTAATTCCTCCCATGCAGGCAAGACCAAGATGATGATAATGGTGTGGTGTGGTGGTGGTTGTAGAAGCAGCACTTTATGGGAGATACAGTCAATGTGCCGTCCAACAAATTGTGTTAGATTCTACACAGTGGAGTCATGAGGAAGTTTTTGGTTTACTACTCTTCATTTCTCGGACTTGACAATTCTCCATGGAACTCGACAATCGTTCTTGGCATCGATTTAGCGGCCAAGTTTCCTGAATCAAGTACCTGCATACCCAATAATATCTTTCTATTCTGCGCCGATCATCGGTCGAAAAATTTTGAATTAAATCATTTTCCTGCTTGCCTTGAAATAGAGGGGTAGTGGGGGTGGGTAGGTGATTTATTATAAGATCCATATGCTTGCTAATTCTAGTCATAAGTGAAATTTGAAGATGAAATAATCAAACGTGGAAATAGCAGGCTATACTATGGCCAAGGTATAGGTCAGTAGCACTGAGCTTAGGACCGTCCAAGGTTAACTTTCGATATTTCGGCCATACAACTCTCGAGTTCTCGGATCTTTCTGGAGTATCACTACAGACAGAGGAATTGGTATTAAGGTACATTACTCTTCAATATTTACACTCTTACAACACGTATGAACTGTATACGTGTATCAACGTGAATATTTTAAAGTTCCTCGTCTATAGCTCTGTGCTCCACCCTCAAATTCCAGGTTAAATTCTCGTCTGACGGCCTTCTGCGATCTTTTCCTAATTTTTAAACTCTCAATCCTACATCAAACATCTCAAATCATAAGGTCGATCTGAAAATAATCAACTGTCAAAGATACAAGCTTAAAATGTTCTAGAAAAGCAGAATACATGTACGATCAAATATGTATAGCTGTTGTTATATGAAGATCATGCGTTTTATCAAGTCTCACTTTTTCTTATACCTTAGATCCTTCTGAGAAAAGCAAAAAAATGGAATAATTTCCCTCTACATTGAAGGCGCCTCTACTGTCGGACTTTCAATTCTCACACTTTTCCTGTATATAGACAAGTCTCCTGCACGTCTTGCGGATAATATCTATCTGTTTTCGTCTCGGGTCGCAGGAAGTATTCTGTGCAGCCATGTTGGGTAACCCGAACTCATTTTTACCCCTCATCTTTCTTGTAAAGCATGTATATCCCGAAAAATTCCCTGTATTAGATAAAAAAGGCTCCTATAGTCAACGAAACCAAGCCACAAATAAAAATATAAGAGCAAGACGGTACTCAATTAGGCTCCTTGCGTTTGTGGAACTGCGGGGAGTGATAGTGGCACCAAACCCGATGATATACGTACGATGTGTATTACTTGAAACAATTTTTCTGAGTCAGCATTCAATTAAAATAGGTGTAAGAGTTTACAGCTCAACTCTCGTTAATCAGAATAGAGTCAATTGCAGCCGGCTATGCCACATGCCGAAAGCTTGCTGGAGAGGAGTTTAAACAAAGACGGGAAATATTTTCTTGTACGTCTCACTCTCCTTTAATTTAATGCCAGAAATATGTTTGAAAATTGGGCTGAAATTTACATCAGATGCCACTCTATGGCTTGAAACTTACCAATCAACAACTATAGGTTCGCAGGAAAAATATGAGACTTGTGATCACTTATTTCCTCTTATTCTTGTGATGAAAAGTTCACAAAGTATCTACTGATGATAACTGCTGTTGAGGTCATTATGCCGGCTATCTATGCAATTCATCAACCCAGAAATCAGGACACTTTGGTAGCTCATGGGTCTAGCAGTAAACATCTTTTTCATCAAACAATTCAATCAAATAAAATCTGGCTGACTCCGAAGTTTCCGCTCGCAGATTGTCCCTGCTCTAGTTTTTCGTCTAATTTTGCTCCATAGTGGATGCCGCCGTAGTCAGGCCGAATTGTCTCCAGCCACCTACCTATCCACCTACTCTATTCGTTCCTGGAACCATGATATAAATCATCTTCTTCTTTACATGCATAAACTAATGTATCCATGTTGTCATAATAGACCCATAGATATCAATATCTCTACATGTATAGAGATATCTCCACAAGGAATGGTACTTTACAACTTAAAATAACTCCTGTGCCGAGACTGTTGGAAACGGGTACCGGCTTACCGGTAGAACTTATAGTGGAGTCATTTGCTCTCTAATATTACATCCATGATCAGCTCACAAACAGATCTCATTTGCCACTTTATCTTTTATGAAAGACAATGTGTGGTTTTTTCGAGATACTTACCAGCAAGTTAAGTGGAATATTTAATATTAAAATGCCACTCGAGAATGAAGTAATTCAGCGGAGGGAGCAAATGTAGCCACTTGTTTGGCCCAGATTCACGTAATGCTTTAAACTCGGATCTTCAGACGTGCAGGCATCTTCTCTCAGACTCACGGCACTGTTTAAGAGCAAATAGACTGGAGAGAAAGATAATTTGATGCGAGAAATCGGATCTGCATCTTTACACGCACAGATCGACTAATCTTTGATCGCTGCTAAAGAATTCTCATGGTGGTAGGCTAAAATACCTCATCCTCAATATAGACAGCATACCCCGTGCTGATCTCTCTAGGTCATGATCGCTTCATGTGTGGAGTAAAAATATCAAAAAAAAATATATTTGGAGGTGTCATCAAATGATGGTGATCCTTAATTCTTCATATCACAATCACACGGCAGAAATATCCCTTCTCAGATTATATCTTGATATGAGCCGAAACATTTCTATCTAAATGATTCATTTCAACTTACATCAGATCTTCTGTCTGTAGTTGGAGATCATTTTAGCTAAAAGTTTAAAATCCACTTGCCCAAGATCAAAAGCTGGTTTAAGTGGTTTTTATATTAGTGCTCAGATATTCAATAACCGCTTTATTACTATCGTGAGATACGTGTAAAGTCTTTTATTTGACGTAATTGGATAATGATAGTCTGGATTAAAAGAAGATTAGCAATATTCGGTGTTGACTGATATGGTACATTTTATTGTCTTGGTCTTTGAATATTTTTTCATGATAATTAACGGAATTGCACGATCGATGAAATAACTTATGGGTATTATATTCTCATCCCACATCAATAAACATCAATCAACATTGATCATACTTTTAATGTCTCAAAATATTTTTTGGAATATCAAAAGCTTATCCCATCTTACATGTTAGAAAATCCACATCCCTTACTTTGATACAGAGCTTGCTTCAAAAACCTGCTATATTATGATACTTGGAGAAGCCAGAAATAGTTGCTTCTTACATGAAGAAGTTGAACTAGTGCTACCTTGGACCTCACAGGTAATGAAAATGAATTTTCATGTTTCCTAGCAATAAAGCATTCAAAGTCTTACATTTTTATCTGACATCTCACAGAGAAATCAGATAAACACGCTTGTAATAGCCACTGCCAGAAAATTTCATAGACCGAAACTATCATTGGACTTGATTTTCCATTCCTTTACAAAATGAAGTTATTTTGTGTCAGAAAAGAGCTCAGAAAGCAATCTTGGGATTTAGAGACTATACTTAAGGCAGTAAGTATACAATTTTAGTACTTAGACTTCTATTTGCAGAGATACGAGCAATGTTTTTTGCCATAAATGAAAGTATAAGACACGAATATATATATATATATATGAACCACCTTTGGGTATGTAAGACGGGCTCGCTCTATATGCACAAAAACAGTTGGATATTTATTTCTCGAATTATCAACGCTTAGTCTACTGGCGTTTTATGAAAGGTCTGCTTCAAAAATCCTTCATTTTCATCAGAAACCACACTTGGACTTAATGGACAACCAAATAAATGAATAAATGATACAAATAAAAATACACGCTCTAATCACGTATTAAAATATTAGATGTATCATGAAAAAAATGCTAAGCGCCCGTTTTATGATAATGATACACATTCTTGAAACATATGAGATGATTAAAACTTGAATGATATGACACTCAATTTCAATCTATCAATCAATCCTAAATTTAACATCAAATCTCTCGGGTTTCATAAATATTCGTTGTCTGTGAGCATCTCATCAAAATTTAGCCAGCACTGCTGCATGAGGTACGACTAAAGTTATTAGATTATTATATGTAGAGACTCTCAATGAGTGTAGGCTGGTGATAAATCTAAAAGTAATTAATCAGCAGCCTTCCATATATCTAAATCGAATGGCATTAAATACCCGCAGTAATTTAGGTGATATTAGGTACCGACTATCACACACTATTCATGAAGTTGTCCTGGCCGTGCGCATAGCAGGCAAGTTTTTTACCAGAACTTGCAACAAGTCTTACCCGGCGAGAAGAAATAAGAGAGGACATATCAATTGTGTTCTACAACGAGCCTTCAAAGGACTCCTTGATGGTCGTGTGTCGTGCCATTCAGAAGACACCTGAGACTGGAAGAGCTCGCCAAAAACAAGCATCCAGGGCCACATGGATATGGCTTGATCTAAATCGATTCCCAGCTTGCCGCCGCAATCACAGGGACCACGGATCCGACGCGTCGGTCGCGCAACTCGTTGGAGTCAGCAGGTCCAATATCCGAGAATCGTGAGGCGGGCGCGACGTCTCCATAAATGTGGCGGCGGGGATGGAAGCTGGCGTCGAGTCATTCGCCACCCCAACTTGCAATATACATGTCTTCAATTTCGCACCACATGAACGAAAAATTATCTACAAGGGACAGGGTATATCGGAAGATAGACAGCAATACGCGAAAATACAGTTCTTTATTGCTATCCTATGCTGTGAAGCAGTTGAAGGTCAACTATTTGGCAGACTTAGTTAAGGAAGTGCTGAGTGGATCGTTGCTGAGGGAATTTATGTTAAGACGGACGAGTCACGGGCATTTCTCATGTGCTCATGAGCAATTCATGTTCAACATCACATCAAATAGCAACAAATCAGCCTTCGTGGTACTCAACTTCACGTATTTGCCATGTGAACTGGTTGATGAAATGTTTACATTAATTCTTACAGAGAAAACTGGATAGATAGGGTGTTAAATTACTCGGCTAAAAACTTTCGTGAACGGTCGGATATTGTAGTGGTAAATCATCCGGGCTGATATCCCAACTATAGGTAGACTAGAGTTTGAGTGACATAAGTTCCCTCAAGGGTACGGTCGGGGAAAGGCAAATTCCAAGTGGCATCCAAGTATCAGTGCTCTAAACGTAAAACTGAATCGTTCTACAAATGTTGAGGATTTCTGTCAACTGTTACATATAATCTTCAGGTTGAATGCCCTCGAATGAAAAGAAAGCTTCTTCAAGTATCAATAACGTGGGTTCCTCTTAACATTAATGCAACGTTAGTGTTCATATTACCTAAAGAATCTAGCCAAAGCTGCTGCCACCAAACAACGTTGATGAATGGCTCAAAGTCCATAGCTTTTTGATTCGCCGTAGTGGTACTTAGCAATGTAGTCTTAACTCTATCATATCCCGAGTAACACGGGTTTTCTCCCGTGACTTTAGGGTTGGTGTACATGTTACAGGGATTGATTTAGTGCTTATTTTTTGGTTCTCGACTAGCTCTTTATACTTGACTATCTCTTTCCGAACAATGGCTATCTCATCATTTTGAGATTCATCATGATCGATAATTTTCTTAGCATAACGCCGAGTTGACGAAGCGAGCGGCTCATCCCTAGCAAGAGCTGAGCTTAAAACTAGTTTTGCTTCCCTCAGGGGACTAAACTATAAAAGGTCCGCCCACTTTTTCTCGTAGAGAAGTGCCAACCTGAAGGTATCCCGACTGGGATCCAAGTAGAATTCACATTCTAAGCCTTAAAAAATGAGCGTAAATAGAGAGCCCTCATTCGCATCGACGCATTTTTGTACATTCATTCATCTGCCAGCTGTAACTTGTTGCACCTTTTATCGGTAGCATTCTGATTGGCTTAATGGCATCTTTTTGTATAGTGATGCCAATTTAGGAACCTGTAGAGATATTTATGGCCTATAGAGCATGGTCCAGAAGACGATGTAACCTGGACCGACGCGACTTAAATCCATATATATTTTATCTCCTGAAAATTTCTTCTGTAGAAATGGCGTCACGAGGTGAGTGGTAGCTATTAGAAGAGTGATCTATTAAACCAGAGTCGCCACTTCAGCACATAATAAAATCTGAAGTGATATGTTGGCGTTAGATCGTAATTAAGCTCCTGCTAATCGATCGCTGAGAATTAAATTAACTTGGCTACTTGCCCTCAGGCTCTAGGATTTTTGAATTGATTTGTAGTCCATGTTAAAAGTTGTGAAGAAAAGAAGATAAATTAATAGGTTTTGTATTCGATTAATTAGCCCATACCTGAGGAGACGAGTAAGTGTTGAATCACTTGAGAATCGCAAGTAGATGTCCACCCTCGGAACAATCTGTGCGACTGGCAAGATCATCAAGTCTCTTGTCGGCTTCTGGGGCAAAAGCCCTCAACTTTCATGGTTTGAAAAATCCAATCCGGATTGGACATATAAGAAAGACATCAGATAATAGATAGAAAAGTAATAAGACTGCTCTCGGATATTTTAGGAAGGTTTTTCTACCGCATACAAAGCCTGAGGGAAACCGGTAGCGAATGCTTCTTTTAGATGATCACGACAACCATACTAACAGTAGGTTTAATGTAAAAGTTTGAAAAGTAATTTTCATTTTGTATTCATCTCACATCATTCATCTCTTGTGCTTCAGTCTTTAGATCTTGGTGTTAATAGCCACTGAAGCACCGTTACTGGCGAATTATCTCGAATCCTGCTTACCTTGACGATGCAGCTCCTGTCAAGAAGCGACACGTTGTTGTTGCATACAATCAAGCTAGAATAGAGGTTCTCACATTGAGATTATTGCGTAGCGGCTGGAATGCAGCTGATTTTGTCCTGTAAAATTTAGAAAAAGGCCTCGTCGCAAGTGCTTGAACCTGCAGAGACGATACCGGCTAAATGAAATAGAGGCCTAAAAATCCAGTGGTTGTAACACTTTCCGAATATGGGATGGCCAATAATTAAGGGATTGGTCAAATCTCATGAGTTTTAGTAAATCTTTG
The DNA here is from genome assembly GCA_013170925.1 of Podosphaera leucotricha. NCBI lineage: Eukaryota > Fungi > Ascomycota > Leotiomycetes > Helotiales > Erysiphaceae > Podosphaera > Podosphaera leucotricha. Next base: position 20,507 of record JAATOF010000191.1, on the reverse strand, counting down.
TAGACACGTGATGCTTTATGCATTTCTCAGCCTTTATTTTATTTTTTTTAAATCATTCTTGTGTTTGCAGCCTTTAGGCTATGACACGAATGACGCTGGTACGGTACATGAAGACATAACTCGAAGTCAGGCGCCTTACGGCCCTTTCAGCCCTCAACCGTTTGTGACTGTCACAGGAACGCATTTCAGCCGCCCACGACTATCCAGCGTGCCTTCATCGTCACACATATGACCAGGCGAGAAATGTGGAAAGGGTCTTGCCGGATTCGAACCAGCTTTCTCCTGTCTCAAGTGGGGCATGTGCCTCGGCCACCCAGACTCTACCTAGGGGGACGGCCCGGACGGTGTACCACACCACCATCCGACCCAAACAAGATGACTTATTTATGGGACATTCTAGTATTGCCCCCTTTCGCAGCCACCACGGCCTTTATTCGTCGCGGCATCGACTCTACAAGATTCTGGCAGGTACTAGACGGTATCTGTGTGCCCATTCCTTTTTGATCCGTTCCCAAAGTTCTCCGACTCCTTTGGGATGCAACGGGTATCTACCTAACCGTCTCTTTAGCTCACCCCACCTCCAAATTTGATTGTTTCAGCGATGTCTTTGTCCTATGGTGGCTGTCCATCCTTTCTCCAGGTATAATTAACCCCATCACTGCATATTCGATTGATCTTGGTCTCATCAGACCAAATGATCTTTTTCCAGTCTTCAACAGTTCACTCCTTGTACTTCAGGGCGAAGTCTAGCCGAGCTTTTCGGTGCCGGCTGATCAAGGCTGATTTCTTTTTCAGAACCCTTCTTATGGTTTGAGGATGAACCTCAATACCTATGAACTGCTGCAGATCTCCTGCAGCTTGTTTTAGAGTCTTGGTAGTCCCATGAGTAATATTGTGGACTATTATTCGCTTGTCCTTACATGTAGGTGATAATTTCTTAGGGGTTCCGCATTCTCCGCCCCCTCCAACATTGGAAATCGTCTAACGAACCCTGCTGACCGCAGATTGAGAGCAATAAAGGTCATTAGCCATCTCACGGCACGATTTTCCTTCGTGAAGTAGCTCCACGATGCTCTGTTGGGTGGTTGTGCTCAAATTTGCCGTATTGTTACTTTAACTACCAAAGCACAGTCAAAACTTGAGCTTCTTGTTCAAAAATTATCGCCTGTTAGACTAACACGGTCGTATTTAAGAATCTTGAAATAATTTGACGTTATTTTGAGCTTGTATGGCTTTCAGTGATGGGTTCTTCTCAGGAGTAATAGTGAAGTCTTCGCTGGCAACAAAAATGTCCTGCAAATTAGTCATCTTTTTTCAAACACCACTTCTTTTCTAGAAAAGCCAGCAATCCTAAACTTTACACAAGTAACTATCAAGTATTTAAATATGTCTGTATTAAATTTTGAGTCACGCTGATTTGTTGTTCTGCCACAGTATGATGAAGAGTAGCATTTTGCTGAAATCTGGGACAATTTTGTTCCATAGTGTTTTGTTGATCCCTCCTAAGAACGGTCTATCGGAGGTACGGTGTGAGTTTATCCCCGCGGTTAGTCAGACAAGGTACCGGAGATCTAGGAGACGATAGTTGGCTCATAGATGTTTCGCTCATGGCCATGAGAAACATCACAAGACCTCTATGGCAGGTTATCGGAAAGTCATGCTACAAGACTACGCCGCACTCCCGGAATCTTTCAACGTATGCATGCTCACGAGTCGAAGCGCATCCAAAGGCTTTGAACAATGAGGAAACCACTCACTTCGGCTTTGAGACCGTCGCCCAGGCCGAAAAAGAAGCCAGAGGTACGTTAATCACCCCATCCAACCTGGAGTAATGGTTCTAATAGCCAGCAGTTGCTGGGGTCTTTAGCAGCGTCGCAGCGTCCTATGATACCATGAATGATTTCATGTCGCTTGGAATACACCGGTTGTGGAAGTAGGCTTCACGAACTCCGGAGCGAACTCGCCCGAGCAGATAACTAACTCCCGTTAGAGATCATTTCGTCCGCTCCATCAATCCTGGTCTATCGGCGAGTGTGCCTCCGCGCCCATGGCACATGCTTGATGTCGCCGGGGGAACAGGCGATATTGCGTTTCGCTTGCTCGCCCACAGCGACACGGTGAACCAATCGTTTGATTCAACTATCACCATCTCCGATATCAACCCGGACATGCTGGAAGAGGGGCGGAAGCGCGCGCGCGCCACGCCCCATGCCGATTTCGCGCGCCTGAAGTTCTTGCTAGCAAATGCTGAGCATTTGGACGAGATCCCCTCAAATAGCTTGGATCTCTACACTGTGGCCTTTGGCATCCGCAATTTTACCAACAAAGAAGCCGCGCTTGCAGAAGCTTATCGAGTCCTAAAGCCTGGAGGCGTGTTCGCTTGCCTCGAGTTCAGCGGGGTGACGAATCCGCTGCTCAACGGCATCTACAAACGCTGGAGCTTTAGCGCCATTCCCCTTATTGGACAATTAGTTGCAGGAGATCGGGCCAGCTATCAGTATTTAGTGGAGAGCATCGAGCGCTTTCCCAAACAGGTCGAGTTCAGAAATATGATCCAGACAGCTGGCTTCGAGGTCGCCGGGCAGGGATGGGAAGATTTGACGGGTGGCATAGCTGCGATTCATAAAGGAATCAAGCCAACTCCGAGATAAGTCATATTCTACAGATTAATCAAAGTAAACTAAATGCATCTCTAACCGTTGCCAACTGTTAAAAGGTTCACGTTTTACTGGTTTGTCAAGGAAGCTCCGATAAGCAATCAGGCAGCTAGTAAAAGTATTAGACTTCACACTTGATAACTGGTGTATCAAGTCTCCGTTGGGGTAAAATCTAATTGACTAGTTTGACTAATTTAAAGCGAATTTGGCTTATTAAGCGTGGTAAGCACGTCAAGATCTGTTGCAATTTTTATTCAGAACAGATGATACATGTTTTCTCATTCATACCTATCTTTGTTGATTAAAAAATGCCCGATTCATAAATAATAGATAAAAAGCTTATCAAATAGTCTATTCGTTATGTGATGGGCTATTTTTTACATGTATACACATCTGATAGGTGAGACCCTTGGCCACACAACACCACAGGAATGAGTTCATAATAACAAAAAAAAGAGTTCTTACATCGATTTATATTTCATATTTCATATCCGATATCTGTGATTTCGTTATCTAGCTTAGTCCTCCAAGGCATTGCGCGCATAATTTTTGAATTCTTTGCGTTGCTGGACAAGGACGGACCCATGCTTATTCATAACTTGCTTGTATCCTATACTCTCCGAAGACAACTCCAATGCCTCATCATCCTTCTCAGTCCAAACTCCTCTTAAGTTTTTTGGTATACCTTTGCCTTGGGATAGACTCTCCATAACTTGCCTGATATGTGATTCTGCTCCAATGGTCATCGTGGTAGCTTCTAGAGCTTCGATAACTACTGATTCGGGATATCCGAAGTTTGCTACCATGTCAGTTATATAGTTATTGAGCTCATCCTCGCTACTAGATTCTGCCTCTGCTTCTTGTGGAAGCGCGGGTCGGGCATCGTCAAGTGGCATTCTCTCAATTGCCTTGCTGGTCGAGTTGCATTGCCTTGAGTTCGGTTGAGAATTAATTTGAGTTGGAGAGGGTAATCGATTCTCTGCCGTATTATGTGACAAAGGCTGTTTTGGAGATTCAATAACAGTAGTCTGTGTCAAGACTTCGGTTATATGATCGTTTGTCTCTAAAGCAGGTGGTGCATGGACGAGATTATTTGCCAGTGAAGATTTATTTTCATCTAAATCTCTGGGTTTAATTGTTTCTAGAGATTGTTCTCGATATTTTGTATGTTGGTTCTTGTTTTTGTTGCTACCATGGAAAGTTGGACTTATTTTATTTTCTATTACAACTTGAATTGTGCAACGAGATGAGCCTCTGTTTCCTGCAATAATATGCTCAGGAGTTGGAGGGATTTCTTGTGTTCTGGATCTTTTTGAACCAATTCGTCGACGTTTTTTTCGTGTAAAGTTCTTATCACCTGTATCAAAAGATTGACTTCTTTTTTTCGACAAATTAGATTTCCGATGAGGAGTTTGGGGGGGAGATTCATCTTCAATTTTTAGATGATTCTCTAGGGAACTATCTTCCTCAATTTTCACATAATCTGGCTCAATATTTGGTCCTTTTGTGATAGTAATAATTTGATCCTCGGATAAATGCTGTTTTTGAGATTTAGTCTGGCCAGTCTCAACGAGAAATTCATGTCTAAGTCTTTGGAAACCAGCTAAGGTTTCATAATAGCAGTTCTTTAACTCTATTATGACAGAATTATCACAATTTTTAATTCCAAGTAGCTTGGAAATTATCTTCCAAAATATGTAACCAGAATCATCTGAATCGAATGTTAAATTCTCCAATGGCTGCACAACCCTCCAAAGACCGAATAATGACACTGTCTTACCACTGATTTGAGGTGCAAGATTTATTTCAAGTCCAAGTTCCTCGGCCAATTCTTTAATACCAAGTTCAAATAATTTCTTATCTCGAATCATTGGATCAGGAAATGCTAGTGGATCTTCGATCCTACGCATCATTTCCTTGTAGTGCTCTTCGTAATTAATAGTTTGAGGCATAGCGAGTGCTAAAGACTCAGATGAAAAGTGACTTTGACATAAATTATCTATTGATTGAGGGTCCAAGCTTGCAGCCTCAACTATTCCTGAAGACTGTGTAGTTTCAATCGGTTCTGAATGGTTTCTCAAGAGGGAACCACTTTTTTCGGTGGACGCTTTTTGAATTAGTATGGCGTTCTGGGATAAATTATTGCTAGATGATTGAAAAGATGAGTTAACAACTTTATCTTTCATTGAAGACTCTACACTAGCATCAATATCTTCCGAATAGATTTCAGGAAGTGAATTATCCTTTTTAGCCGATGCTTTTTGTATTGGTAGTACAAAATCTTCAAAGTAGTTAAACCATTCCTGAGGTGAATGGCGAGTATTCTATGAAAGTCAACTGCATGTAGAGAAATCAGTCGTTCTCTTACTCACTTTTCGAGCCCATGATTCCCAGAAATTAATCATATTTCTCCTGTCTACTTGCACTATTCTACTGCACTCATTAACTAATATATCGATATCTTCTTGCGTGAAACAATGCCCTTCATTTGAATGCGGTAATTTGTGTGTACATGTAAGATCATTTGATTGAGTCTCTCTCTCTTGTTTCCTATCTTGTGTAGTTTTTCTGATTGTGTCTGGAATTTGATCAGGTGAGCTAGGAGGAACATTTGTGGATAGGCTTTCTGTTTTTTTTTGTTGCGTATGTCTCAAAGCTTGATCCTGATCGGCAATCTGCTCATCGTGGTTTTGAGGCTGGACTCGCTTCGAAACATGCTTCTTCCAACGATCTTTCCACGATTGATAAGAGTGATTTGGGTGCTAGCCAGACTATTTAATAAAGTTCTTTCAGTAGATGGACTTTTTGTCATCCTACCGATCTCTCCAGTTTCTGAAAAACCTTGTTGCCGCCTAAGGATTCTCCATTCTTATGAGCAAGAGCGCACCATTGTATTAGAATTTGATCATCCGCCTTGGTGAAATGATTTCTTGTTTTGCCACTCCTTCGGGGTCTGAATTCGCTTGAAGGGACGATTGTTGATTCAGCCATATACTCGTTAATGTTAGGTCTCTTACGAGCTTGCACAGTATCTTCAATATATTTGAAAGAAACACTATTCGGTAGAGGGTCATTTGTCTGGTGATTTGCAATGATATAATCTGCTCGGCACTCCAATGTCACAACGTTTCCCCCATTATCCTTCTTAAAATTAGCGTTATTATGGCAAAAGTAAAAGAAACAATATACTTTTATCATTTCAATTAATCTTGTTCGTTCCGGGATTCGTTGGCTGACGAAGAACTTCGTGCCTTGAAATAAAGCATCATTATCACTGGAGTCACTTTCCGGAGCAACTAACGCAGCCATCGTTAGGAAGAGGATTTTTCGGTCTCAGATATTTTGAAGGACTAGCAAGAGTCCTTTGGGCGATATTGTCCTACAAGTTCCTGTCCTTGTTGGCGATGCAACCTATTACGGACGTCGTATTTGTTGTATCATTAGTTTATAGCCTCGCTGTACCAAACAGGATATGAGTTAGGTCAATTCAAACTGAGTCGCATATAGTTTCAATGAGACTAATGTTCATTTATAGAATATAACATTGTTCGTTCAAATTAACTTAGTTGCTGTCATAATACCCTTAGAGGTACTCATAGATTCTACCCATGAATCTTCGCCCGCGGGATTCCAGCCTGGCCAGACAGCATTCAAGTCCTTTCTTTGTGAAAGTTTGATTGATCTTTCTTTGCGTCGGCCCCCTAATGTGAAGTTTGTGTGTAGACTACTGAAGCCACGCAGAATTTCATAAATTGGGTAGAAGAGTGGGTGTCAACTTCATGTAGGAGAAGGTTAATCATCAAACCATAGACAAACAAGCCGAATTACCGGACTTGCAACACCCGAACGGTCAAACGAATGCTGCAATTTGTCGTTGATAACTACAATACTTCACATTCTATAGAATTTTTCTTAGGTCAATTTATATGCTTAAGAACGTGTATCTAAGTACTTTCTTAATATGGTGAGTGACAATCGTAGCATTTGATTACATGTAACTTTAATGTTGGCATCTATTCTCCATCACATCTTATTTACCATGAAATACGACTCAGATTAAGAAGAGAAACACGAAAATCTATCCGAAGGACGTATTACTTATTACATTTAAATTAAAAAGGATGTATAACAGACAGACCATGATTACCACAAGAGCTTGCACTGGACTTCTTGTAACTTAATTTCAAGTAAATTGTAGATATTATGGCTGATATTCGAGCTTCAACTAGATAAGCCCACACCGGGTTAAGCTATTCAGCTCGGCCTTAATTGATGCCACTCATCTATTCAAGAAGTTTTCATTTACAAACTCCTAACATCGGTCCTTAGTCGTTTTAGGTGGATTTTCATCGGCGGCCTCACACCCCCACATGGCTTTCGTTTAATTGCCTGGAGGGGGTGGTAGTGACGAGCTAAAGTCCCCTGAGTATTTAGTCGAATGAAGATCTCTGGGAGTAGACCGCGAACGAGTTACAGGAAAGAGCATATTTACATGCACTACCTACCTGATGGATAGATGTCTCTGGCCTGTAAAAAGAGAAAATGCTAATGACGGTTAGTATTTAGACTCACTTGGACATTGACGACCCTCAGCCATATCTGGGTACCCCACAAAATCCTGTCACCTCAACAATCACGTAAATTAAAATGGCCTCTGCATTTGGTGTCTTAATAGAGGGAGAGCGAAGTCCAACGGGCTGTTAAAGCCATCGTCGCGAATGGCCCGAGTCTGAAAAGATCTCCTATTGAACGGGGCTTATCTCGATCAACACTACAAAAGCGAATAAAGGGTATTGAGGCTCGTGATGCGACTGATTTCTGACCACAGAAATTCTTGCCAACCCGAGATAGAAATTTGGCTAAATTGATACGAGTTCAGGGCAACTTTAACCTGGCACCCACCCACTATCAGTTGAAGGACATTGCTGAACAGATTTTACGAGTTGACGGCTTCTTGCAGCAGCCTAAAGGTTCAGTCTTTTACTCAAAGGAACCAATCCACGAGAGCTTAGAGAAGGAGGGGAATTAATTCTCGCCGTGTTAATAGGATTTTGGAACACATTGTTAGGCAATGGCTTGATAGGTTCACTGAACCCGAGATCATGGAATTTAAATCCTGCAATCGGTACATTTTGAACGAGACGTGGATTTTAAAATTAGAGATTTAAACGGCCCGGACCTTGGAACGCCAGGGAGTCGTTCAACTTTGAATAAGCAGCCTGGATCGCTTGCTAGGATATCCGTCATTGAATGCATCTCAGCATCCGAGAAGGCGCTACCACCGCTCGTAACATACAAAGGTAAGAATGTCAAACAGCGGTGGATCCCTTTTGTTGTGATTGAAAATGGGTGAATTTCAAACGTCTCATATATCCTACATCTTCCAGCCCCTTGATCAGTGGGTTTCTAGTTCTCTTTAAGCTGCATACCGGAAAGAGCTTTAATTAGTTGTCGAAGCTGCCAAATAAGGTACCGTTAGAGACATAAACGAGAAGAATTTCATTACATGTCACAGTAAGGCATATTAGGCAGCCTTTGTTAGCAATTTTATCATCAGTGGATGAAATGGACGGGGCTATGGCACGTTGATGTAGCAAAAATTCTCAGGAGCACTTTGCCGCTCCATAACGCAAATTTACCCCCTTATCTAACAAGCAAAGCACCCCAAGAACACTTAGGCGTAAAATTTAATTAGAAAATAGCAAATTGACTGTTACTAGTACTTTTGTTGATCCTTGGGAAGAGTAATAAATCTCTGGGTCATTCTTGATTATTAAGCGAAGGTAAGATCAGAGTACTCAGCACCTACTTTTAGGGGGAGCTTCAAAAAAAGCTTTGATATGAAGAGCTCCTAAATAGCAGCAGCCTCACGAAAGATTGAGGGTCGGATGGTGTAGTGGTGCATCATCCAGGCCGTTCCCCCAAGTAAATACTGAGTATCCTGAACACACGGCGCATTTGAGGAGAAAGCTGGTTCGAATCCAGCAAGGCCCACAAGCCACATTTCTCGTGGTGTCACTTTCTCGCGGTGTCGCTGTTCTCGTAGAGTGACGAAGGCATGCTCAGATAACTAGAGGTTTTTCCCTCTTTTCCCTCTAGTGGGTATCCACGGAAGAGGTTATATGTCGCAAGGCGGTAACTTCGAGTGGTATCTGCAAATGAAATCTGAGTATGAGTGATCCAACGTCAAACTGTGTCATTCTACGAAACATAAGACTTCCGTCGTCATTAGTGTCATAGCCTGAAGGCTGCATACTCGAAAAATGATGTAAAAAAAAAACGAAATATTGAGGCACTTGAATCACAAGTTGAGGCTGTAAAAAGTTCGACCCGAATATTGTTTATTTTCAAGTTTCGACACACTATAAATGAGAGTACTACCCTAATATTTCCACCCTTTCTTTGACATCTCATAAGGGGGCCTCTCCAGTTAGTTTATACACTATATTATATTAACATAATCACGTAGCTAAGGAAACTTTTACCCATAGAGCCCTGTATTTCAGAAAACATTTGTATGGATGAGACGTAACTGACGTCACTTGATAATAATCTATGACAAAACCATTCCTGAATTTGTGAATACGCCTTTTTCCTTGACTGAAGACGTTGATAATAAGTTGATATGCTACATAAATAATATGTTACATCAATCTAATAGAAGACGTCAATATGTTTGAATCGTGATAAAGATGTGAATCGCCTCCGGCGCAAATTACGTACGTCTTTGCAGTGACTGCCTTTGGCGTAAGTTTATGATCGTTCTCCGGTTTTGCTGTCGGCCTGGATCCCACGACCGACCGCATATTTTTGCTAAGCGTGTTGGTCATTATTCTTTATATAATAGAAAGAATACAGCAACGACCATCACTGTGGTATCATCCATAAAAATTTCGGTAATATAAAGAAAAGTCGCATCAATTGTAGCTTCAGAATTAAGCATCACCAGTAGATGCAGGAGTGGAATTGACAGGTGCCGCGGATGAGTCATTTTTGTATCCTCTGCCACGGCCACGTCCACGGTCCCCGCTTCGCCCTCCTCGTTGTCCTCCACGTCCACCACGGCCACCTCGAGTTCCATCGCTGTCACTCGCACCACCTCCTCCACTCCTATACCCACCTTGGTGATTTCCAGAGTTTCCTGCTCTACTGCTGCCCCAGTTCCCAGCCCCACCACGGTTGCTAGAATAACTTTTATTGTTGTTATCTCTGACTTGGAAGATTTTAACCAACGGTCTACTCCGATCTTCTCCTGTTCTTGTTTTGACGTCATCTGGGAGGCTTGCAAGGATAGAGTCACGTTCTTCAATTGATTTAAAATGAGCAACTTTGTTTGATTGTCCCCATTTTTCGATTCGGACAATCTTTTCCTTGTCTGCGTCACTGAATAAATCTCTGACAGAATCATCTGACGTCACATTCATGATGAACAGGCCGATAGTATCAGCAGAATTGTGAGATTTTGAAACAGGTGATGTAGATTCAGCCCCATTATTAGGTGCGCTATTATTGGGTACTATTGGCTTATCGTTCTCTTTTTTCTCAGTTGGGGCTTCGACAACGTTCTGAAGGGGCGTAGAGTTTGAAGGCTTTTGATGCGGATTTGGAGATGTAGTCTTTGATTCGGCAGGAATGGGTGGTGCTTGTGATTGTGGGGGACGGGTTGGACCATATCTCTGAGACGTAGATTGAGGATTTGATTGAGGTATACCAGACTGACCAGAGGCGGCAGGTATAGGGCCTGGTCTAACATTTCCAGACGCAGATTGGGGCGGTTGCTGAGCAGAATTTTGCTTTGCCCCTCTATGGGTGAAGTTGAAACCTTGTGCTCTCATCTCTGTACTGATACGACCATCTTGTACTTCAAGAACTAGCCATCCAAAAGCAGCATCGGCTAAGTTAAAATTCCACATGTTCTTAAAAGCACTTTCATCAACCTGACCAGCTGTGGCAGCATTATTACCCCCAACAGGACCCCCAAAAGGGTTTCCACCAAGGGCGGTGCTTGGCATTTTATCAACAATTTCTAATGCGTTTTGGAGAAGATTTTGTTGAGCTTCATTTTGAGAGATGACTGGTTGAACTTCACCCTTTACTGTCTCCCAGACATCGTTGAAAGACGCCTTAGAAGCAGCAAGTTTGCCTCGATAATGGTCTAGAGTCGGATTGACACTAAACTCATTGTACGAGCTTCCATAGCGGAAGTGAAGGCCGGCTGATATTGAAAAGTCGGCCTTTAGTGCCACAGACAACTGGTTTAGGAGACCTTCACGAGCTGGTGAAGCATGAGTGATAAATATTCTGGTTTCCGTAGGATCAAATACCCGGTTCGCTGTATCTACTAACTCTCCCATCTGTAATAGCGTTGTCCACATAGTCCCCTGACCACCAGCTATGGTAGTGCGTCCCTCTCCATTGTCGAAAAGTTTGTGCATTACAACGGCACCACCTAGACCCAAAAGTCGAAGCTTTACTCCACCAATTTCTAGCAACATAGAGCGAGCTTCATCAATAATATGAAGTTTTTCAATTTTATATTCGCCGGATTTAAATTTTTCCAACACACGGACATCTTCACATGCACCCCAAACTGTATAGACAGGAACGTCAAGTTTGAGGCTGCCATTAAGAAAATGAGGGAGTTCGGATAAAGGCAAATCTGAAGGGTCGACTCGCGTGTTAACCGGTGCAGTTGAAGCGGCAATATTTTTTTTAACTGATTCAGAGATAAGCGGTGAGTACTGAGCAACATGCTTTAGAGTTCTGAAAAGTTTGAGTTAGTAAATGATCTAATAGGTTGAGTCGGTCTAATTTTCACTTCTCTGCGATGCGTTCCAATGATGTACCATCATAAAACCCAAAATCTCCGGTATGTATGATATGATCAGCGCGTGCCTGTTTAGCTAAATCGTTCAGAGATCTTAGATTGCCTATGTTCCATCAGTATATTGTCTATCATGAAATTGAGAGCTGAATACCTCGCACGTCAGCAATGCAGAGCACGCGGATACCTCCAGTCTGTATGACGCGCCCGTTGTTAGGAAGTAAAGGTGTAGCACCAGGAGGAAGGCCCGTGTGTACAGAAGTAGATCCGTTAGGGAGATGGTTGGCGATGTAAGATTGGGGACGTTGCTGTAATGGGCCGGGCTGTCAGTAAAAAATTTATAATTTTGAAATTTAGTCTAAATTAAAAGTGCATAAAAGAAAACTTTAGATGCTATTGAAGATATTTTGATGGACCTGTGGAAGTTCACAAGCTCCAAAGAATGGTAGGGTTTGTTGGATCTTACCATATTGGCAAAGTTCGCGATATGAATGTAATATGAGGTCAGATGTAAGAATTACTGGCGCTTATTCTTGATAGAGAAGAAAGTCGCGAAATGATGCCAAAAGAGAGTGGCGAGATGAAAGGTTGACTTTACTAAAAGAAGCTTGTCACGGTCAAAATCGCGGTTGCCCCATATCGTCAAAAAAGGATTGTCATTGTTTTTCATTGGCTCGCTAGTGACACCAAAAAAATAGCGGACTCTTTCTTCTGAGTACGTCTTACAAACCGCTCGTCTAAGAGGATATACACAGCCTTTGTATGATCACATTATTTACAACTACGATGAGGTATCTCATATCATTAAAAGTGAGAACAGATGTAATCTATGGATAAATTTATCATCTACGTATCCTTGTCGACGCACCTTTTGGAACTCTTCACTCAAAAAGTCACGGAAACAAGCGAACAACAGAGCAAAGTAACATATTCACCAAGATACACACCACTATCCCTAATATTCTCACACGAAAGAGACTTATATTTGATAGAAATACGTTTAAAGATTTAACTTCCTCATAAGGATGGTTAATTTATGCTTAGATATAGCTTAAGCTTAGTTTATCTTGTATCTCATGTGCAAGATCTGAGCCTCATTTAGACACCTATTCCTACACTTCTTGAGCGACAGTACATTTTTCCTAACCGATTTTACAAGAGGAATCTGACTTATTTTTTGAGTCTGCCCCGGATTTACCTGTGTAGATCTAGCAGGACCCAGATACATTATTCCTAGTGCCCCACCCCCACAGAGAAATAGCTTGGTGGATGTGGGGATTTTCGATTTTCGTGTTTTTCCATGCCAAGGCAAACCAAACGAAGGATCATATGCCAGGCTAGTGAACATGAGTCCTAAAACCTAAAAATCTATTGGTTGAAAGAGTATGGCGATTGTGAGATTGAATGGTGAAGCATACTGGTTAATCAAGAGCCTTGAATGAAATTTCTTGGTGTAAATATTGCGATTAAGGGGAAGGGTGCAATTTCCCAAGATGCGATATTCTGTTTTGATACTCGTGATTGCATCTACTAGATGCATTTGAAGAATAGTCATCCACGTCAAAACTATATCACCTAGCTGTCGTGACTGAAAGAAGGATGTATCTCGACACTCTTTTACATAGTTGGTAATTTCAGTGACACGCTCCACACGCACGCTGGCTGACTCATTTAAAAACATCGATATCATCCCCACACAAATAAGAAGTGAGCAAATCTGGCTCAATTCGTATCTGTACAGAAGAAAAGTATCTGGAGTTGACAACCCAAAGTGTCAGGGTGGGTATCCGTCCCAAAATGCCAGGCATATGGTAATAGCATGTCCTAAGTGGGCGAGGGGACGGGGGAAAATACTGCGAAAGTCGTAGGATGGGTCCTATGAGGCCATAATTCAAAGCTCAGAGGATGTGGCCAGAATTACACGGTGGGTTTTAGATGAAGGGAATCTTGAAAATTTTCGGCTTGTCAGTCAAGTTGAGGCGACGATGCGGGAAAAGAAACTAAAAGTAGGAAAGGGGTAAGACGGAATTTAAACTGGATGTACAGTGAATGTAAACTGAAATCGAGAAATATATCTGATGGCAGTTTGGAGGATTTTTAACAAAAGGTTTACTTCCATGAAAATATAAACAGTTAGACACCTACATGGGCCTTTGGGCTACCTGATCGGGTTAAATGAAATTAAATCAAACATTGGGATCAAACCTTTCTTAATCGGGTCTTTATTGTGACATGTACGCATCTCAGAATTAAACACAAAATTAAAATTACATGTTTATTATTCGCAGTATAATAGCGGTGCTGTATTTGGCTCTAATCCTTCTTATCATCTGCTTCAGGGATGGTACTGGTTTCCGTACTAAGGTGCTACATCTCGCAGCTCATTACAAAACCTGCCATAACCGGTACAGAATAAAAGACATTCATGCTTGTGGTATTACAGCGGCGATTGAGTTGGCCACAAAGAACTCAGAGAATCTACATTCATTTGGGGGTTTTGAGAAATTTAACTAAAAATGCATATGGTTATCGCATATTGTGAGACTGTCAAAGATGTTTTTGAGAAGCAGACCTGCAAAAATTAATTGGTAAAGTTCCCGCAACCCTATCAAATACTCATACTCCTATTACCACAGGAAGATTTTACCCACTTTACATTCTCATGAACCTCCAGCTACTAAATCTGCTAGGCCATGGAGTTAAAACCCATGAAGAAACAAAGATCTGACAGTGTCCACTCATATCTCAGCGAAAAGCAAGAGATTTTAATTATTAATCCATATTTTCATTCGGCTTAAACCAAGTTATTGCAGAACGAATTTTTTTCACTTTATCCATTCCTTCAATGGCTGCGGAAGTTCCTCAGAGAATTGAATTTCCCTGAAATATATTCTCAAAAACACAATTTTTCTAGTCTGGAATTTCACTTTTGTCTATGTTGAAGACTGCTACCTCAAACCTTGAAGGATCATTATCGAGGATGTCAATAAGGTGAGCCTCGGGAAGCATCCGAAGAGCAAGCTTAAAACCTAGATATTTTAATAGGTGACAAAGTTTTCTATAGAGAGGACTATTTAGCCTGCGTTCTAAATCCATTTGAGGATGACAGCTTTCTGACTCAAAAGAGGTGTTATAACTGAGATGTGGTGCCTGCTAATTTTGTCACAGAAGTTTTGTATGAATATCGTTTGTGCATGCTATCCATCTAGATCGCATCTGATAATCTTGTCTCGCGAAAGTCTTTCGTCCTCTACTCTTTGTAAAGTGACACCATAACCATAATCCGAGCTAGATTCAGGATAGGATTAGGTTAGTGGTTAAGATATAATTTAGGATGATAAAGATATTGAGAGAAATTCTTTTGATTTTATCGTAGATCTCATATTTAAAGAGTTAGTGATATAAGATGCTGTGTTTCAGAAAAAAATTGTACGCCTTTAATTGAAAATCTGCGGACCTGGTCGAAAAGGGTGTACCACAGCTGTGGAAGAAGGTTCTGGTATTTTTTCTTACAGAAAATTAATTTTTTTTAACGAATCCGAATGGTGTAATCAATCTTTTATTTTCAGTTTCCAGTATGGTAGGCAAATGAAAGATATCGGTTATGCTCCTTAAATCACGTTATAATTTTGCAAGTCAATCAAAACTAATTTTAATTCAGTTAGATTCAAATGCTAAATTATCAAAGGTGTTAAGAATTTTTATTCGCCACGTCGGATAAATTAGCTTAGGGGGACAGCCTGAGGTCGGCTCCAAATTCGAAGATGTCCTAAAAATTGTTAGTATTTCTAGGAAAATTTTTCTGCGCATGAAATTGGTAATTACCAGTTTGACAACTAGTCATTATGTTATCCTTTGTAAACTCTAGCCAGCAGAGAGGGTCATCGTGGATTACTTTAGTCTATGTTTCAATTAGTCTCATTCCTTGAATATCTCCACTTTCTTTATTACCATTACTGGAGGTAGCATTGCCGTCGTGGCTAATGATTCTGCTGGGTGCTCAATAGTATGCTCTTTTTCTTCAAGGCTAAATGCGTTAGAAAGTGTCCTAATTTTACTTGTATTCGTTTCCACTCTATGAAGTCCAGTGTACCACGAGCAAACGCTACCTCTGAGTCTCATATTCATCTACTAAAATTAGTCGATAGCAACTTTTGATTTTGGATGAAGACCTACAGCTTTAGGTCTGTGCAACATTCCAACACTGAAGTCCCAAAGTAAAAGTCGACAATCTTCGCCAACGCTACCAAATCGATAATTCAGATTATCGCAACGCCATGGGTCAAAGCAAACTGCTGTGACCCATGAATGATGCCCTTGACAGCGGGCAACAATCCTGGATTCTGCAATTGACCAAATAGACACAAGATCATCTTGGCCACCAGTCAGAACATATTTTCCATCGGGTGACCAGCAAACACAGATGAAGCCACCATAGTAACTGTCAAAGTTATCAAGTAGTCTAGGGTAACTGCATCAGAACATTGAATGTTGAGAAATTTTCATAATTCTTACTTTTCCTTTAGGTAGTCGATAATACGAAGAATACCATCTTCACAAACAACAGCCAGATGCCTGTTATCTGGGGAAAAAGCGAAAGCATTGATACGCTGATTAGACAGCTTCCATATTGAGATTGGGTTATGTTTCTGGTTTTTAGAATGAACAGATTTGTCGACATGGAGTAAAGGTTCAAAGCTGGTATTAAAATTTTCCACTTGTCCGGATGCTTGTATTCTGGTCTCATCCGGCGAGAAAGCAGCATCATCTTTTTCCTTGTCATACACAATTAATGAGCCGTCAACATGAGCTGCAAGGAATAGATTTTCGGACCCCGGAATCCATTTGATGTCAGAAACTGGATTTGCATTCACAATTCCCTGTTTTCCAGTCATCAGCTATGAGATATGAGCTTGATTTTTAAGCACAAAAGTTTACATTTTTGTTTAAGCGTGTGTACTTTTGAGATATTGGCTCGTACCAGATAATTTCCCCCGTTGAGAAACCCATTATTAAATCAACGTGAGTGGTGGCTTTTGTTGCTTGGTTTATATCATGACATAGGCAATGTCCTTTTGTAAATATTATTTTAGTCAAATATTCTACCTTTCTCAAGGTCAGTACATATATACAATTTTTACACAGTAGCTTGCCTTCTGTGGAGAAGATAGATCAAGCCATTGAAATGTCCGATCTAAGTTGGCGAAGGCAAAGGCAAAGTGTCCTTCAGAATGTCTTTGCTGTAATCTTTTTGCCAAGTTTTCATGAACGATACCCCTTTGAATGAAAGACGAGTTACTCTTTGCTATGTTATTTTTCGGCTTTTTCCGCTTCCCAGCTTCTTTTCCATTACTACCCAACATTGAATTCCCTTCACCAAAGGCTGGAGTGGCAGCAATTGAGAGAGCCAGCTCTATATTATTTGCTGTATTGAGAGTTCCAGCATTTTCAATACTTGTAGGAATTACACCTGTAGGTCTTTTTTTTTCGCTGGCATTTTTATCGCTATTTTCCGCTAGGTCCAGCCATGTGTTTTTATGACTATCAGATATATATGACCCAGAAGCAGGACTTGATTGACTAAGGGAAAGTAAAGAAACTTTTGTTCCAGAGGTGATTGGCTGAGGACTGGTGGCTAGGAGATTTGTGCTCTGATTCTGAGTTTCTGGAGGATGGGGAGAATGAGGCGCTAGTAATAGATCTTCCTTAAGAACGTAAGTACCTGCATAACACTTTAATCCATATTCTAGTTGAATCTTTTTCAGCTTACCCTCTCCTACCACGAGTTGATATTTTGGCCCTGTTGGGTGCGATAGAGTATTTGTTTCTATCATGAGCGTTGCTTGTCCATCCAGGTGGTGTAATAGGCTTTGGATTACCTGAGGAGTGTACCAAATCTGGTGGCAGTGCACTAATTAGCGGTGCGGGCGTTCAGTGAAGACCTTGGGTTCGGAACTAGCTCGTGCTATAATTCACGACCCTGACCACACTACTTGCGGCTGCAGCCAATTTTGTCGCTATTGATATTCCATCACTCAAACATAATTCAAGCTTATATCATACAAATTACTTGAAGCATGTCAAAAATATGAAGATTCTTCCTGCGCAGAGACCGAATCGGAGGGATTTACTTTACTCCTAAGGTTCAAGGCTACAAGAAATTATAACACTCAAGTTTCTATCCTTTACATAAATCTACAAGCCCTAGAATGGAGGCCTAGCTGCCGCGAGGCTGAAGCTTCACTATGTCCGCAGGTAAGCTGCGATGAGTCTCCATTTTTTAAATTACGTGAGACGTTGAATGCGTCTGCATTAGGTTTAACTCTTATCTAGTTAGGATTTGTGTGTGTGGAGATGAAGGAACAGGGAAAAGCAGTCTTATAACTTCTCTGGTAAAGGACGTTTTTGTCAAGAATAAAATTCAATCCGTTCTACCTCAAATAAGTATACCACCCAGTCTTGGGACTCCCGAAAATGTAACAACAACAATTGTTGATACTTCGGCATTGCCGCAGGAGCGTCAGACTCTTAGAAAAGAGATACGCAAGTCAAATGTTATCCTTCTCGTCTATGCAGACCATTACAGTTACGAGCGTGTGGCTCTATTTTGGATGCCATATTTCCGTTCGCTCGGAGTCAACGTACCTGTGGTTCTATGCGCGAACAAGTCAGATTTAACACCTATTGGGAATACAGCAAATGTTGTAGAAGATGAAATGCTTCCACTGATGGCCGAATTCAAGGAAATAGACTCTTGTATCCGAACGAGTGCAAGAGAACATCATAACGTAAACGAAGTATTTTTTCTCTGTCAAAAAGCAGTCACATATCCTATCGCACCTCTATTTGACTCGAAGGAAGGAAACCTCAAACCGGCAGCTGTTGCTGCATTAAAAAGAATTTTTTACCTATGTGATAAAGACCAAGATGGTTACTTGAGTGATCAAGAGATGAGTAGCTTCCAAGCTAGATGTTTCGATAAATCTCTTTCTCCTGATGATTTACAAAATATCAAAATGTCTCTACTTAAGGTTTCTCCCGAACCTGATATCGGGAAGGGTATTAACATAAATGGGTTCATTTATCTCAATAAAATATATGCCGAGAAGGGTAGACATGAAACCATATGGACTATTCTCCGAAAATTCCACTACACTGATAGCTTAAGTTTGAAAGACTGTTTTCTTCATCCGAAATTTGATATTCCAGAATATTCATCAGCAGAGCTCAGTCCAATAGGTTATCGTTTTTTTGTTGATTTATTTCTTTTATTTGATAAAGATAACGACGGCGGATTAAACGACTCTGAGCTTAAAGCTTTATTCTCTCCAACACCTGGCTTACCCAAATTCTGGCTCGAGACGTCATTCCCATCATCAACAGTTCGGAATGACGCTGGGTATATCACTCTTCAAGGATGGCTAGCCCAATGGTCTATGACAACTTTTGTTTCTCCGAGTACAACTCTTTCCTATTTAGCATATCTTGGATTCGAACCGGCAATGGGACCACGTACGACAACAAATTCCGCCCTCAAAATAACGAAGCCTCGTAAGCGTCGTCAACGTATTGGCCGTGTGGAACGAAATGTGGTCCTTTGTTATATTTTAGGGGCCCCTGCGTCAGGAAAATCATCACTTTTAGACGCCTTCCTTAACCGTCCCTTTGATACACTCTATCGACCAACCATAAAACCTCGGTCTGCCGTCAATAGTGTCGAACTACAAGGGGGCAAGCAGTGCTATCTAATCCTTGAGGAGCTTGGTGAACTTGAGCCTGCTATTCTGGAAAACCAAGCAAAACTTGATGCCTGTGATTTAATTTGCTACACTTACGATTCTTCTGATCCAGACTCCTTTTCTCACATTGTCTCACTACGAGAAAAATATCCACACTTGGATGAATTGCCTGCGATATATACAGCCCTTAAAGCAGATAGAGATAAGACCACCCAGCGTTCACAGCGTCAGCCTGATGAATATACGATGAACCTTGATATGAACGCACCTTTGCACGTAAGCGTTACATGGCACAGTATTAGCGAACTATTTGTAACACTAGCTGAAGCTGCCACAAATCCTAGTCTAGGATTTCCTAAGAGTGAAGAAAAATTAATAGATCGCACCGGCGTATATTTCGCACTTACAGCTACCTCTGCGGCATTACTAGCAGCAATGATGATATGGAAGAGATCTATCAACACTAGTTAATAATTTAAATTTATTTTAACCACGTGATTTTTAAAACTGATAAATGGTGAGGAAATACAATACGTGACCTGAGTAGCTCTAGTAATTAAAAAACCTATCATCTGGAGTTCGGTTATAAATTGAATTAACCGCTATATAATTCCCCTTCACTATTATATCTCCTACCACAAGTTTCCATTGTTCTCTGCCGTCGCATGTGACAATCTTAGTGTCCTTTTATCGCCTTCGATGTCTACTGCTGAGGAACTGCCGTTAATAGCAAAACTTAGAGGCTGAAATATACACTATGCCCACGGTAAACGAAGCACCCTATAAGTCCCCACCCCACGTAATGCAACAAAATTTTCTTGCGCAAAACTAATTAATCTGTCCTACACCATCCAACGTGAAATAATTATTTTCGTTTCAAACTATGCAGACCCGCGAAGAAAAGATCCAGCTAGCCCTTCATGATCGAGAGGAAGATATTTAAGAATACTAGAGAGGCAGGTAAAGCGCATGGCATTAATCATAGGGTCTTTTAAAGACGGATGAAGAAGCTCACCAGCACCCGTAAAGAAGCCCGCTCTAATCAGTTAAAAATGTCTACCGCCAGGGGAGGAATTGGTAAATTGGGTAATTAATTTAGAGGCTTGTGGGCATCTAGTTACTTTCAATTAGTTGAGAGATCTGGTAAGGCTTATATCCGTCAAGAATGGCGGTGATGATAAGTTTAAAAAACACTGGATAACTCGATTTTTGTTAAGAAATCCAGCTATAAAATCAAAAATAGCTCAAAAGCATGATCGTAAGCGAGCAAATGAGCCCTCGATAGAT
>JAATOF010000184.1:0-10241 GCA_013170925.1 Podosphaera leucotricha | reverse complement strand
GGTCCCTGATCGATCAGAAAATAGGCCTTAGTCCGGGACCTAAATTGACAAACAAACATACAAATTTATGGGTATCATTTGAAATAGGCTTAGCTATAAAGCTTTTCAATTAAATTCGTACAGGGTCTCATGGATAAGTGAGGCAGTACATGTATGTCTTTGCAGGGTTTTTAGTTGCCGATTATTATACCAATATGGCAGTTTGTTTTGTTGATCTTTTTTAAGCGAGGCCATATTAGGATAAGCTCAAAACCTAAATATCAATTTAAGGTGAGAGATTTCTTGGCGACGAAAGTGAAGGCAGTACATGTATTGAACGATTGGATAATTGGGCTCTAGAGTTATTACCTCTTTTGTAATAGTCATCAATTTAAATAGGCCCCTGTCACGATAATGCAATATCGTTGACTTAGGCCTGTAGTACTGTATAGCATGGCTAGGATATATCCCTGTAATTGCCCCTGTATATAAAATTTCCAGCAGCCTTCACTTAGCCTTGAGCCCCTGTATGAGAAGACCCCTGTCGCAAATTGCACATTCAAGACTCTTGTAAAACCCGCACTTCCTATAACTTACCCTATACATACTATAATTATTGACGTCAGTGATTATCGCATCCGACTTTTCATTGGCTAGCTTAGCTGTCTAGTAGAAGTCAATAGAGTGGAGCCAGCTCGATAAGCCCTATCTACATTTGCATGTGCGCTTATCTTATCGTGACGAGAGAATTTTCAAAGTAGCTGCCGCTCCATCAACCCAACTAGTGACAATGGTAAAGAAAAGAAAGGCATCCAGCCAGGAAAACCAGCATGTTTCATCGAGGCTTTCGGATCCGAAGGCAAGCTCGATGAAGGTAATCACGAGCTATGAGGATGTTGCTGACTCCGAGGATGAATTCCATATGAGTCGCGACAAGATACTGCTAGATGAAGGCCCTGATGCTAAGCGGAGAAAATGGCAGGAGAAAGGTAGGGCGCTCTGCATTGGACAGCTCGACGTGTACTTATCAGCGATCTAGATGCCGAGTTGGAAGCATCCGACGATGAAGTCTTGGGTTACTCGGAGAGCGGAAGTGAGGAATCCGATAAACCAGCTAAATCCAAGGATACCCACCCTGGACAGGATTCTGATGTAGAAGTGGAAGAAGATGGCGAGGACGTTGAGGAGGACTGGGGCACGTCGAAACAGGACTATTACAACCATGATCAAATTGAGACGGAAGCTGATGCGCTGGAAGAAGAAGCTGAAGCGCGGCGTCTACAACAAAAGAAGTTACAAAAGATGTCTGCCATCGATTTTGGGTTTGATCAAGACGAATGGCGCGCCCAGGGACTCGAAGAATCTGATCAGCCTGTAGTGACTGAGGTCATAGAGGAAAGAGTAATCTCGCCAAACATGACCAAAACAGAGCGATTACAGATTCTAAAAACACGATATCCTGAATTTGAGCCCTTGGCCGACGAGCTGTCTCAGCTGCAGCTTATGTTTAAGGAACTGCAGAATCAGGCTCAAATGGAAACTCCCGCACCAAATGGTATTAACTCACTAGCGACCGTCAAATGTCGTGCTCTCGCTGCCTACATTAGTACCTTGTCCATGTATTTCGCTATTATTGCTTCACCCGCGAATGGATCTATGGTTGAAACCAAAGCACTGGACCCTTCAGAATTGCGAGATCATTCCATCATGGATTATCTCCTACAATGTCGCAAATTATGGTCCAAGGTGAAAGATCTGAAACTGCCTTCATCCAAGCCATCAACCGTTCCAATTTTAAGCACAGCAGATGAAGATCCCACAAGTGATTCATCTGAAAGACCACAAGAACCTTTACCTATCCTCCGCACCAAAACAAAGAAAGAACAAAAACATGCGATTTCAATCCAAGCTGCAGCTTCGTTACGAGCGGAGCGGATGAAACTCGAAGAAAAACAACTTGAGGACTTGGCCAAACTCTTCCCTAAATCGTCCAGGAACGCCAAGCCGTTCAAGACTAAGCCAACAATCGTTCGTGACGATTCGGATGTATCTGATTTCGGCGAAGAAGAATCTATGGACGCCAAGATGGCTCTCGAAAAGGCACAAAAGAAAAAGTCGCTCCGCTTCTACACCTCCCAAATTGCACAAAAGGCTAACAAACGCCTCGGCGCGGGGCGCAATGCCGGTGGCGATGAGGATATTCCCCATCGTGAGCGGCTCCGCGATAGACAAGCGCGTCTCAATGCCGAAGCTGAGAAGCGCGGGCGACGTGGAGCAAATGTCGCGGATGAACCAAGTGACCATGAAGCCGACGATCGTGATGCAGCGCAGGTGCGCCAAGAAGGCGACGTCTATTACGACATGATTGCACGCACGGCAGAGCAAAAAAAGGCCGCCAAGGTAGCTCGCCTCAACGCCGATGAAGATGCTGATTTCATGGGTTTTGGGGACAGGGACGGGGAACTTAAGGACGATACAAAACGGGCCATTGGGTACGTGATTGAGAAGAACAAAGGCCTCGCGCCCAAGCGGAAGAAAGACGTACGGAACCCGCGTGTCAAGAAGCGCAAGAAGTTTGAGGAGAAGAAGAAGAAACTTGTCAGTATTCGGGCTGTATACAAGGGAGGTGAGGGCCGTGGCGGGTATGCAGGCGAGAAGACAGGAATTAAGAGCGGGCTAGTGAAGAGCATTAAGCTATAGCTTTAAGTAGGCGAATAATACTTGATATTTCTCTCATCAACATGGAACAATTAGTTAATGCATGAGAGTTGAGTGAGGCTATATCAAGTCGTTCTTAAAATTCAGCTAATATCGCCTGTTGTTCATTTAAGATCATATTAATCCATATATCTTAGAATGATGTTGAATGTAAGTAATTAAATACATTTAAAATTTTACTGCTGTAAGACGACACAAAACGTGGCCGATCAAATCATAAGCCTCCAGTAAAGATGTAATACCTCAGCGCCCCCAAATAACCCCTAGGTCAGTAGAGATCAGGGTTTGATCTGCGATTAATTTTCATGAGTATAAAATATGCGTCTCTAAATAATCTTGCTAAACTACCCTGCAGGACCTAGATGTGAGATTTTCGACTGTTATTACAAGTAACTAACCGCGACTTACCAATCAAACTACCTCTTGTGAACCAGGTGCAGGTCGGAAGTGCCGACGCGAAATAATCCAACGAGATAAATCAGTGCTGATCAGCGGATGAGTCCGCTCGCTCGGCTGGTAGCTCATTAAGGCAGTGGTGTGTTTTGTAGACAAAATTTTCGGGTACAATCCGCTTTTTCCAATCCATCCAGTTTCATTCAGTGGCTATACTGGTGCGGATAATGCTCTCCTCACACTACGCCATGGTAGAGGCACGAGTATGTGCTAGTGGAGATGCAAGTCTAAACGCCGGCCGATGCGTGCCCTTTTCTAACGATTCTCCGTCATACGGGTCATTACGAAGTGCTGACACGTAGCGTTAGAGCCAAAGTACAAAATAAGAGGACCAATTTATACCATCTAAAGGCATCTCAAGTCTTAAATGGCTGACCAACATGAATTTTGACTTGGTTGACCATTAAAGGTTGACGTTTTGTCAAAGCGAGAATATGATTTAAATTTTGCAACATTCAGCAGAACCAACACCTTGATGCCAAGAAAAACACCGTCCTTGATTCTAAGTGAGAGCCTGTATATATGTTGACGGATCAATTGATGTTTAAAGGTACAAGAGATATTCTTGCAATACTGGCGCAGCCGATATTTTTCACGGGATAATCCCGTGACAATATATTCGTTATTGTTGTTCATTTTTGTAGCAATGTAATTCTGTAATCGTCAGTCTTTCTTGCAGAAGTGAAAATAACTGGAGCTTATGCATGCTGTCCGTAGATGTACACTAATATGATGAAATATGAAAACAATTTAGTTTTCAAAAAAACCCCTTACTGATTTGTTGTATTTCGATCTGCAGAATTCAAGGTCAAATTTCTCATGACCTGGCTGAAATTTTTGAAGCCTAATTGTTTTTGTTCTATCCAGGTAGATTGAAGTTAGGAGTTGGTCATGTAAAAGGCTTTATTCAGATGACCTAGATATTTTCTCTCCAGTTCTGCCTTCTCGTTTCCCGTAGGCAAATCTAAGCTCACAAGAGCAATCACTAGTCCCAGTTTAACTCCTGCCGTGACGCCTTTTGCTGAAGTGAAGTCACCCTTGCGGAGAATTACTCTGCCTTGCTTAAAAATGCGCTACTCCATAATATTTCTGATAGAATCATTCTCCCCCAGCACCGTGCTCAAGCACTTGGACTGGAATTCGAAAATAAGGACTAGATATCAGTGACTTTTTTCTTCCCCAAATATGGTCTTTTACGCCTAGTCATACGAGCGGAAGGTATTCCTGCATAAGATGTATCATCATCCAAGTTCTCATCACCGTCAAACTTTTCTATGCCGACAGATATAATTTTCACCATATTTCCAAAAGCAACGGCAACACTGTACTTCCCCATTATTTGCAATGGTCCAAGGTTACCAATTAACAAATGGTCTTGTTCGGTGGGATAGCAAAGCGGCCGAGTAAACCTTTCGCCGCGAGCTGATATAGCCCAAGCCTCCCAGAGCTCTTGTTCAGATGATAATTCTTGAATCGCATCCGAGGAGATTTGAGAGCAACTTATTCCACGACGTCGAACCGTAGAATTCTGTCTCAGGGAAGACATTTTATCGCTCACTTGATTCCGTCCTTCGCACTTCCGAACACCGACCAAGAAGCCAGACTGGAGGGCTTCCCAGTTGCCAGGATTTTCGATCTCGAATCGATTCTCGACCACGTCATTCCACTGACAGCAAACACTATTCCCTGATGAACAGAGATCCCTGGTACAGATAAGTTCACTTTCTCGTCGAGGTAAGTAAACCTGCATGATGCAATTTCCTGTTTTCGTACAATTGTAAGCAATTGCCAGGCTGTTCAGACCGATTAGTCCGCAGTTTCTTCGTCGATGTGATGAATAAAAACACTTCAGGCTGTTTGGTTCGATCGTTTGCGTAAGAAACGTGTGGCTTACTGTACCTGTCGACATATTAACCAGGTCAACAGTGTGTTTTCGAATAGAGAGAAATGATGCAAAATTTGGAATGGGAAGAATATTTATAATCCTTTGATCTGCTGGTATCTGTATTTCGATATTCTTCGAGACCCAGGCACCTTCGGTCTGAGAGACAACATAGATACCTCCTTTTTTTGAAACTGCGAGAATTTCTACCTTGTGGCTAGAAGAGTGCAATGATTTCTCTGTGTATTGACGTACACACTGAATAAGGCCAGGACAGATTTGAAATTGTCTCTCCTTTCCCTCGTCAACCTGGAGTTCCGACATTAAACCATTTTTCCGGATCAAAATTATAGGGGTAATGACATTATATGATTTGTTATTTCCAAAGAAAAATCCAGTAGGGGTTCTATCGCCAGCTTTAACGTGAATTGAAGGTCCCCACTTCTGCTCTATAATGTTCCATAAATATAATATATCATTTGCGGATAAGATCGCCAACCACTTTGAACTACTATCAATAGCTAAAGCCAAGATAGGGAAGGGATCGAGAGGCATATCTTGATCATAAACTACGCAACTCGTCGCTTGCTTGCGAAGATTCCACAGTCGCATCCATCTATCCAGCCCAACAGTTGCCAAAAGTCCATCATTTGAAGTTGTTATAAGTACAATATCTAGGGCATGACCCCTGCTCATAGTTTTTACTGAAATTAGCGATTCATCATCTGACCGGCCTCTTCCCTGCGAATCTGATAATTCATCCCACAAAAGATAGCTGAGAAACAATGATACAGCAGCAACTATGAAGAGAACTGTGAATATGAAAACGCCAAATTGATGTTTTGCAAAATCATACGCAGCTGGAAGTAACGGCCGAACCCCAGACTTATTTGGTGTTCTGTCAGATCCATTGAGGACAAAGACCAAAGGGTCATATACACGAGCAATATAGCTGTTTGCATGAGGCTTCACGACTTGAATAACTTCATGAGCGGTCTCGTGATCCTGCATCTGAAGCCATGCATTTGGTGTACGAGCTTGGTGAAGATCGATGGAAAGCAGTGATGCTGATGTTGACTGAGATGATAGAGAGCTAGACTTGAATAGATATAGCAAACGAGATGCTGTTTGAAAGAGGCTTTCATTATCAAAAAAATGCCATTGTGCCATTAATACGAACCCTACCATGACGAACGTGCCTGCTGTGCGTGTAGATAGGGATGTTTCTCCACGAAAGAGTGCATCTATCCAGGTTCGTCTTAATTTTTGATCGACCGGTGAGTTTTTCTGGCTTTTGTTTGTTGTAGCTTTACTTAAGGCATCGCTTAATTCCATTCGTTTCACATCGACACTGAGAACTGCGACAAAGAACGTCAGTAGAAAAAAGAAGTCGAAAGTCAAAGCAATAGCAGCAAATGTACAAAATGCTGTGATTTGGGGATAGACTCTTCGAGACAAGATCCAAAGAATAGCCAGGTTCTGGCTAACTCCAGCAAGAGCCACGTGGCCAGTCTTTCCAAGAGCTTCGCCAATTTGTGCAGCGGTGGTATCTTCTGAGCGCGTCATAATTACAGCATTTATTAGTCGAAAAATATTTTCCAATCCAACAGTAAGGACCACAAGTGGGTATATTTCCCTTGGTATCTGAGAAAGATCAACCTTGAGCACAGCACAAACAGTGAAGCTGGCCATGATAGAAACACTTATGTGAGCAATAACGGCGATTATCAAGCCAGTTCGAGACTTAAGAGCACGAAGCTTCGATAGGCTAACTACGAAGTACAAAACAGTGAGCCCGTAGGCAATGCCAAGAAATAAGTCGTCTTGTAATGAAAGTGGCTGAAAACGAAATTCATACAGCATATTCGTGAGTGATCTGCCATCATGAGGATATATACGCCACCTGCTAGAGTTTTTAATCGCAAGTTCTTCGGCTTTACGTTCCCATTGTTTACCAATAGGTGAATCAGACATATGAATTAAAGTTATAACCAGTGCATCGGCGGCCACTAACCGACGCTCCTCAAATCTTTTGCCACTAAATACAATTGAGTGTCTTAGTGTAACATTAAGAGAGGTTACCTGATGTGAGCTTTGATTGATTGTCGTCAATATATTTTCATCACTTTCAATATTTTCTTTTGAGCATGACCAATACTGAAGTGGGGAATGAAAAAACCAGGATTCATTACTTAGTCCATTGATAGTGTGTAGATTGTCACGCATCTCAATAGTCAAGTCTTTCGTGGGGTTATCTATGTATATTTTGTTTCTGGGTTTTCGAGGATTGAAGTTAACTGTCGGCCCTAGTAAATAGTCTTGTATTTCCAGTGCGCTCAAAAAAACATTAGCTTGGAGAGCTTTCATGTAACTGCCTGCAAAAAAGTATTAGATACTTGATACTGAGTATATTCTACATTTATTGTTCCTACCGTGCACCCATACTGATCGCATTACGACATCAGCTGACGTTGTCGGCACTCCTTCAAATGGCTGTGCTGATGTCCATACGTGGTGAGGTAAATTAGAGGAGCCATTGGCAAAATCATTTGTATATAGAAACGGAAATGGAAAAATTGAGACAACTGCGGTTGCAATGAATGTAAGAAGGGTGATAACAGGATGGCGCGCGGCTTTGTAACCATATCGTGTAAAAGCGATTCGAAGAGGATGATTTTCGTCAAGAACTGGTGCCTCAGTTGTTCTGTTCGTTAGTTAGATTACATCTGATTTACCACTCGAATCTATCACACACCCTCGAAGTGGATATAACAGATACCAGATCATCGAAGCTGGGTTCTCCGCGATCTTGGAGGTTAACACTAAGGAAGTAGTCCCTAATGCAACCACTGACAGGAGTCAGTACTGTTTGTTCTCTAAGTAGCAGAATTCTGGACAAGACCTCGAGCTGGAGGCAAAGAGATGGTTATAGAGACTTTCCATAAGCATGGTAGCTAGAAGTGAAGGATCACCGATTTACCAACAGGAGAATGATAATTCGTATGGAAATTAAGAATTTGATTCAGGGTCAATTTAAGTCAAAACAATTGAAGCCTTTGGTAGTAGTAACGGCGGTAGAATCTGCAAGCTATAGCGGAGCAATTCCATCCTTGGTCAGTTTTTCGGTTGATTTAGTTATTCGGCGTAATTATTCGGTGATTCATTTTCTTTCAATTCTAGTCTAGCCTTGGTGTGGCTTGCTTGTATTAATGGGCACAGGAAAGAAAACGTTTACTTACGCTTCTCTTCCATTCCGGCTGTCTGGGCAATACGCCAAGATGACCAAAATGAATTTTCCAATAGACCCGGGGCAGTTGCACTCATCATGGTGGCGCTGTAGTCGATTTGATGTCGAAGAGTTAGGGTCGTTAAGAATTAATTAATTAAGCTACATGACTAAATATGTAAGCGAAAATGGATCAAGTTTTGGGCTGATATATCACAGAGTAAGGTATTTCACAAGTCATTCTTGATTACGTGTGTGATAGTATTTACTCAGTTTACCTCGTACCGCGATTTCACGTAACCGCAAAGCACTTATAACCTTTCATAAATTACGCATAAGCAATTCATAGATCATTCATAAAACTTAGTAAACAGTTACATGTAATGCATTATTTGTGAAAAGGTTACAAGTGTCATAACTGTGTCAAGAATATTTCCTCCACCCAATGATTAACGAGTGCGAATTACCTGTGCGTCCCGTCTACATTGAGGAATCGACAGGGATAAATCCTAGTAGATTATGTCGGGATAAGTATTATTCCGGCTTCTCAACACGCCCCCGCTTATAATTCATTCGCCCTGCTAACCATCGGATAACATCGATAGGGTAACGACCACATTCTTAATCATCAAATTGTTACTATTTGGTCAACATTTCTAACCCCCAAGTGGTTATTACGTCATGAAAGAGCAAGTTTTCACAACATGTTTGTGTAATACACTTAAATAATTGCATCGCAGCGGATTAGTGCTCGAACATCTACGACGCGGCGTTCCTGCCCGATAAGAGCTACTTTACGAATGTTTTGACCAAGTTATTTTTAAATACTTACATTGTATCGAGATGGCCGCGATCACTCTTTCATCGTACGGTTCCTCAATCTCACCTACAGACAAGTGAACTACACATTATCTAGAGGTATCGTGTTCGCCACAAAGATATCAAGTTTATCCGAAAAATCATCGCAGACAAGCTAATCAGTCAGAAGGTTTTTAACGTTCCTCTAGAGAGAATCATCAGATGACGTATTGAAGACCTCACAGTTGTATCCAGTCGCTAGAACTTAAGAAAATTTGGAATAAGACTACGTTCGAGGCAAAGATTTATCTCCGGCTTTCTGGTAAGAAGCACACAATCAATACCATTAAACAAATGGAAAATGTTGAAATTGGCGCAACACCTGAAAAGGTAGCCATTTCGCAACATTCCCTTGGAGAAATTATTTATTTCCCGTTATCTAGTCTCTTTTTCTATCAGATCTACACTCGATTAATTCTGTTTAGTCTGAGATGAAAGGTTTCATCAAGCTAAACCACTCAGGCCGCGAGAGAGGGCGAGAACGAATGTCCGAGCAGTTTCAACATTTTGCTAGGTAGGTATATGGGTCCTCATTTTTTGGATAATCTTAACGGAAGCGTGACAGCGAGATCTCAGGCTGTCCTTGATGCTAATACTGGCGCCCATCAGATCCTAGTCATACAGCGACTTCATGACGAACTTCGAGATATAGTCAGGGAAGCTTGGGATGATGCCACAAAGTCTGAATATTTGGAAAAGCTCGCCAGAAGCATGCATAGATAAGGTGAGGCTATAATACGTGCTAGAGGAGGGCCGACTAAATCTTAGAAAATCATGTAGTACAAAAGCGTAAAAAACTACATCTAGTTGAAAAATAAATGGCCTAATTGAGTTAAGTTTCAAGAGTTGGCGTAGTGGACAAAATCACGGCCGGATAAAATCACCATATAAATTTTCCCTGTCCAAAATATTAAAAAATTCATTTTTCGGAAGGTCCTGCCATATCAGGCATCGATTGCCACTGAACAAAACCTACCCTGGAGGTATAGTACATGTACAATGTACATATACATGTAAATACTTGACCAGGATATGGCCGATACTGGACCCCTGTGTATAAGAAAAGGCCATTTACATTGTGGACCCCTGAATGAGAGTACGTGAATTTGTATGTAATAGCGTCGT
>JAATOF010000179.1:0-12681 GCA_013170925.1 Podosphaera leucotricha | reverse complement strand
TTTACAAAGGCCCAACAAGAAGAATCAGCATCTAAAAATCGATCCCCGGCACCGGCATATAGAGTAGGTGATTTAGTATTCCTCTCAACTCGAAATATTACAACAGCAAGGCCTTCAAAGAAGCTAGACGTCAAGTTTATCGGCCCCTGTAAGATTTCAAAGGTTATTAATTCCCATGCCTATAAACTTGACCTGCCTTTTGAGAACAAGACTATTTACAATGTCTTCGATACTAGTCTTCTTCGCCCTTCACCTTTTTTGACCCCTTACCAGCAGGATAAATCTAAGCAGCTCCACAACAGGCAATTGGCCTCGATGCTGAAGGAAAAGAACTTTGGGCAATTGATCAAATAATTGACTCGAAACAGACGAAAAGGGATGGGTTTTGTTATTGATTCAGTGGAGAGGCTGTGAGGATGAAGGTAATACTTGGGAGCCACTACGGAACGTGGTAAATGCTACAGTTGCAACAAATGAATTTAAAGAGAGATTCCCCCCCCCTCCCAAAAAAAGGCACCCAAAAAAACAGCAATTCACGACAGCACGGAAAGCTGCCTCAATAAATGGGAATTGAGCAGACCATATGTAAAGGGATCAATCTGCTGACTGGGTTAAGCGAAATTACGATTTTATTAGCGTATCATTTGTATTTAAATAGGGATCTTGCAGCTCCTAATACTCATCGTTGACTATCTATACATGTACCTCCAAATGTAACACCTTGTTGTCACGTGCCTTCGTAACCACGAATTAAAATTAAAATTTAAAATTTACAAATCAATAATCATCTAACTGCCATACAAATTGTTGTTCCTCAAACGTACGAGCAATTATTTCAGCTGATTTACTTTTGGCTCGTATTTTAGACTCCCTAAATCTATCCTGTCGCTCTAATAATGCCTGAGCCTGTCACGCTTCTACGATCGATTCTACATTGGCAAACTTAGTCTTAAGACCAACTTGAGCTCTCCTACGGCACTGGTTAGAATTCGAATTATTCTGAGGTTTCAGTCGAGTAAGTTCTAATTGAAGATCTGCCTGCCACCTTTACATGAAGAGAGTCAATGATGCGGCTCGCATCGCGAAGCGTTCTGATGTAGCTCCTTTCCCTTGGAGAATTAACGGATTGAATCCCCTCTAATTAATTGAATTTAATGATATATCTTACGCGAGTTTCGAGGGGACTCATCCAAAGTAGAATTAGTTGTAGATGGTGGTGTTGAAGGTCTTTCAATCCGGGTAAAGACCTGTGATGAGTTCAGGCTTTTTTCTGGGTTCCACGGGAATAAACCAGCAGTTTTCCACCCAGAACGAAGTACCCGAGAGTTGAAAGTAGCATTGTGAGCAAGGTAATGGCAAAAAGCAAATTTTTTCCTTCTTGACAGCGGCCACATCATAATCAAATTGTGCTAAATTCGTGGTGTGAGGGCGATATTTAGACTTAAGTGGAGCGAAAACACCTAAATCAAGAGGTTGAAGAACGTGACTTGAGTGGGCAGGTAAAAATAGAAGCTCCACATTATGTTGTCGACAAGTCCATAAAAATTCAGTACTTTTATGGCTACCGTGACTATCCATGATTAGAATGCGATGGCCCCCCGACACTGGTTGAGTTTCTGGGATGGACATGTGTTTCAGCCAGTTAATAGCGATACTATTACACGTCTATCCATTTTCAGACGTAGTGTATTGCCAGTCAGGAGACTTATCTGGAAACTAAGTTGATTGTGGATTGCTGCCCTTACAGATTATCAGCGGTTTAATCGAGTTACCCGCGGCGCTGACAGTTTCAATAATTGGCACCCATTCCCGCGATTCGAGAGATTTAAGATATGTCCGTCTTTCTTCGGAGCTAGTAAGAACTCGTGAGTTGGTAAAAACTCCAAGGGCAATGCCATGTTCGTCCATATTCCAGATATTTCTTTGCTCTACGCTGTGTCTGTCGACTTTGAAGCTCGTGAAATCGTCTGTAAGACTTAGAGAGAAGATCAGGATGAGTTCCATTGACTCTTGCAGCTTCAATACTTCTTCCTATACAAGTAGCAACAGCATAAAATTTAGTAGCCATTTTTTCCCCAATGACGAATGATCAGAATTCTGTCAAAGGATTTGAACTGCTATTTCTCGCCCGCGGGCGTGAGATGGAGGAAATCCTTCAGAGTCCTGTTGAAGTATCCATTGAACAAGATATTTCTCTTGTTCATTGGACAATCGCTGCAACGGCTTGTGAATAACCGTTCGATGTGTGCCACCCTGTTGGCGATGCCTCAGTGTGGATTCTGGAATGACGTACAAACTAGCAGCCGCCCGAATTGATAAATTTTTGTCCGATTCTAGATTCTGGAGAGCAGCTCCATTCATTGATTCATGTTGAGATATTCTGATTATGTGGAGGGTGGGAAATTTACTTGAAAACTAACAGAGCTGATGTGAGATTGGTACGCAACTACTAGGGGTGCGCAACTTCTGGGTCCACTAAATTGCAGAATGATCTCCCATATCCAAAAGCGGCGATTGCGTGTATCACGACACGACACTAATTCAGGTAGATGGGAGAATGAATATGGGATGAAATTCGACGTGTCGTACGGAGGCGATACGTCTTTGGGTGACATGTCCACTGAAGTATTAATTTTTTCAACAGGCTAACGAACTTAAGCATACCGCCCAAGTAACGTCTTAGAGCTAACCAGGATCGGATCAATTATCTTAATGGGCCCGGCCTATAGCCAGAATTGATCGTATAATAGTGCCTCTCTCTTGGTGAGCTGAAAGGAGATTAGGATAGTACTCAGTAAACCCACAAGTAGATGGGGAACTACGGAAACAAGTGCAGATAGAATGACCCCGTATATCAGCCCCTTATTGTAAGAATTCGATTAAAAGTTTTGCGAGACGAATTGTTGCGCTATTCGCTGCTAAGGGTAGAAATACGAGATGTTATGGTTCTGCTACCACCTCTTTAAGTAAACTAATTTCTGACAACACTATAAGATCAGAAATTTCAGTGACGAAGGAACTTAAAGGAGAGTTAGTCAGTCAGTCTTATGTGAAAGGTGAGATTTGTGCCTACCCATTTGGTCTGAGAGGAATTTGTTTTCCAGTGAAGACATAATATAGTATTCCGTACTACCCTGCCCATGTCCATGTATGTCCAGATCCCGAATTTAAGTATTGTAGAACTCATTCTAGTATTATTGAGTCGATGTTTACAATAGTTAAATTCTGATTTGGATGTTTTACTAGTTCCATGTACATGTATGTTGAATCTTGACGCTCTAGTTTTTTTCAACTATCACCACAGGCAGGTACGTTGCTAATAGCCTTGGCCCCGAATCCTATATTTATATGTTACCACATTGCCGCCAACAATGCCTTTTACTTCATACTTAACTTCTTACAGTTACTGGTCCGGAAAATCTCGTTTGGCAAGTTTACACATAATTTGTCTCCGTACACTTACACTTGTATGTATTCCCAAGGATAAACATGTTGTATCACTTTTGCTAATCATTAAATCCAAGAGCCTCGCGATTTAAATTATACTAGCTCGAGACTTCTGGCTCCGGAATCGCTATGTCCCCAGCATCAGTACCTTCAAAATCAGGTATTATCGAAACGACTTCCGGTGAACGTCATATACCATCGTCTATCCGTGCTGACGGTACGAAACGGAAGGAAATAAAAATTAGGCCGGGCTACAAGCCTTTAGAAGACGTGGAGGTCTACAAGAATAGAACCGTTGAATCCTGGAAGAGTCGTACCAAAAGGGGGATTCCTGGTGCTGTTGTTCTCAATGAAGAAAAAACAGAAGCTTCCGCGACAAATAATAAAAATGCCAAGAGACGAGAGGCAAGGAGGAAAGCAAAAGAACTTGTCGAGCAGATGAAAGAAGAAGACAAGGAACAAAATACAGACCAGCCTGCTGACGTAGAAGTAAAGAAAGAAAAGGTGATCAGAAACATTAAAAAGAAATTAAGGCAAGCGAAAGACTTGGAGGAGAAAGAACAAACAGGCTCAAACCTGACGCCAGAACAAGCAGTCAAAGTCGCTAAGATCACTGAATTAATTCTAGAATTAGAAGCTCTAGAACTTAAAGTCGATAGAGATAACAATACATAAGTTGAAGATAAAAACATTTGAGAAATCTAACTTAGCCGTTATCGTCGTGTACGTAAAATATACTGTCTATTGCTCGTATACATCTAATTTATATACAGTTACTGTCAGATAACCTTGCATCACTTACCTCGCCCAATAACTTAATGCTCTCTGTCTGAAGTGACATAAAGTTTTACTCAGACCATCGGCTTCGCACGGGTGATTAAAAGAATATTTAAAATTGAGAACTATTTTTGACGGACTCTCAGAAATCAGTGTGTAACGGCTATGTCTATCTTCAATCAAAAGACGACCTGATCTGGCTTCCGGGATGAAGATATTCTTGATTCACTCAAATTGCTGGTCGATCCGGTTCCAAAAGTTATAAAACACTATCCTGGTGCTTAGCCTGGGAGCCAGGTATTTTGCGGATTGCTACCCACCAAACATATGTGGGGTTGAATCAAATAAATCTCCTAGCGGTGGTTAAAGTGTCAACTATTGACACTTATTCTCATGTGATTCGGAACATTTAAAAGATGAGGGGTAATATGCCCAGCAGTATTCCAGATATTTGATTGTTGAATATCATGGCTACTTTGCATTTCCTGGAATTGATTGTGGAGCTATATCTATGGAGGGTTACGATTAAGTTTTGTAACCATTTTTTCCTAGCGGCTCATAGTTAGAGCTATCGTGAAGCAGACAAATTATTTCTCGAACACGGGCGTGAGTCGAATGATATCCATGCTCGTCCTGTTCTGATATCCATCGCTCTATGTTTATTCATCCTGTAAATTTGACAATCGGTGCTGGGTTTCATGAGAATTCTTAAGCGTGTGACCCTTTTGGTGATGCCTGAGAATAAGTCCACAAAAACTGTATATAGTTCGGATTGATAAATTATTTTGGGATTCTAGCTTTTGGTTCACGTGTGACTTGGCTAGTAAATGATCTGTCATTCACTGCCCGGCGAATATTTACATCAGAACCCTCTTCCACCACCTCTACCTCGTCCACCTCTGAAGCCTCCACGACCTCTTGGTCCTCCACGTCCTCTGCCGCCTCTTCCACCACCCCTGTCAGTAGCTTCTTTCCTAGCCTTGTTCTTTGGTTTTGGCGCATCGTCGATCAGTAGAGTATCCAGGGGGAGTGAATCTGGGAGGATATAATATCGTATCGTCGAGCCTCGTAGATTAATAGTATCGAGAGAGACAGGATCGCGTCCACGTTGAGTCATCTTAACAGTTCTAAGCGCGGTATTCATCTGTGGGGATACGGATGTGATGGTACCATGGATGATTGTCCCTGGGGTAGAACGTCAGACAAACATTGGAAGCAGAGACGCTGAGGATTCGGAATGACCATTTTTCAGTTCAATTGTTACCGTCTCATTCGCACATTTCATCAGAAACCTAATCGGTGGGCAAATTAGTCAAGCGTTTACCGTTGGAGCCTTGACACACGAGAGCTCAGCTTCAGGCTTTCCGGTCGTTCATCATTGGAGGGAAGCGACGCACCTGACGAGCTTCATGGTGCTGAGCTGGATGGAGCGTAATCAGGAAGCTTGCGGACTGATGGGCGTGCAGAGTGTTGACGTTACTTGCGCGGAATGCGTTCTGGTAGCAATAGTGCCACCCACTTTAGACCCGGGGGTCTACGGCACATGAAAAACTTGAGGCGCCAATCGGTCACGTGAGTTATGAAACATTTTGCCAATCTCGGTCACCAAGCCAATGATCAGGGCCGACTATGTCGAGCTCTTCACATTTTCGTAGTGCTGGCTGTGAAAGCTCAATAGGTTCACATATCTGAGACAACCAAGAAGAGAAGCGCATTCAGGTTACATTGAGAGATGCATCACTCATTGTCAGGACCAGCTCGCCGCCTTGTCAATTTCTCTCGTTGAATACAGCTCCTTGAACAACACCCGATTGCTATCCTTACGGTGATTGTTCTAATATGGCAAATTGACTCACTTCTTCAAAGACTATCTGCGCTTATTTCCCTCAATTACACGATCCGGTGTCTATGAATACCCGACGGAGGATTGAAAACCTGTGGCGCAAAGTTAAAGGGAGGTTTCTTCGATGCTTGGGAAGTTAATTCGCAGGAAGAATCTAGACATCGAAACAAATATGGACAGAGCGACGGCCATGAGTTAAGAGAGGTGTACCAAAAGACAGAAATTACGCTGGGCTTATTCTGAGGTGTAGGGTACGACTTTGAGGCTTGTCTACTAAGACTTGAACGAAAGATAGTGTTGTAATCCGCCACCTGGGGCATACTTTATCAGAAATCATTGCAGCCTACATGCCTACTTCGAAACTAGGTTCGAACATTGTGAGATCAGGCTTCGCGTGGTTATGACGGACAAAATGATGAAGCATCCAGACATCCAGAGGAGTCTCAGGTTTTTACGTATATTTTTCCGTGGGCAGCTATTCACGGTTGGAAAGAGAAGGAACGGGACGCACGTCGAAGAAGTGAAGCCCGGTATTGAAACCGGATACCGGAGAATTTGTATTTGGTATAAGTCATCAGCGCCAAGATGGTATCACCTCAGTTCTAGTAATTAAGGTTAGCGCATGCTTTCCGAAGTCTTTCGTCCCAATAAGGAACTCTAGGGTGCGTAGTTGTACGTCATCCGTACATCTTAAAAAGTCTCAGCATCAACAACAACGTTAATTGTCCTACGTCAGTAAACATCTTCACACATCACGGATAGCAAAAGAGAAGCGCTTTGAGGTCAGGGCAGTTCATCCAATATCACTCTCTGCCAAAATCGGTCAACCACTCAGCCAGTTCCTTCACGTGCAATCCTGATCGAAACTCATATTTCTATGTAAGTGCCCTATTTGCCGTTTCCACACTGTCAGACGTGTACAAATCATGTAAGCCCGTAATTTTTCAAAATAATTGGCATATCTTCCATTAAGGATCAGAGTTATCTATTTACATTCTCAGTTGCGGAATTGTGTTTCAAAAATCTCTAGAACCCTTGTATAAAAATCATCATTGAACACGTAAACCCGCGAGTGATCCACAGGTACAACTCCCCATACCTTTCTAACTCCTAAAGTTGTAAAGAATAACTCATTATGTCAACTAAAAGATGTTTTACATTATATTAATCCAATAGAAGGAATTACTGGGCATTAAGACCGTCAGGGGCGCTTTTTCTCGAAGAAAAATATCGACCATTTGTTATACGATTAATCACCTTCTTTGTTTCTTCGCTAAAGGTCCCACGAGACATGCCTGGTTTGGCATTAGTTATACGCATTACATTTACACATTCTGTGTATTTGAATGGTCTGAGGCATTGTCCTGGTGTGCAGTGCCTCCATTGACTAATCCTTGGCAACGGCAACCTGAACTTCTGGTAGACAGATGCGACCTCACATTTGTTGATATCGACGACTATGTAAGTTCTTTTGTGTTGAAATGCCGTGCCTATTGATCCTGTCAGTTTTTCATCCTCTTTACTGTGCGTGGAGTTCCTGTTCAAGCCTCGGAAAAAACTCTGTAGTGTTTCACGGAGACTCACGGATCGAAAAAAGCTTATTGTTGGTGAGAAGCGGGAACCTGTAGTATTCGCCGCCAGGGACCCGAAAGTTGAGACCGTCTTTGGCCGCTCTGGAATTTTTTGGATATGTCATGTAATAAGCCCGTGACTTTCGATTGCGAATAATGTCGCACACCGTATTCTTAACTTGTTCAATGTGCACGGCTGTAAATTTAGCCTTATCTTTGCATTCGTATTGTATGTCATTCACTTCCCGTTTTTCCTGATGTCCAATAGATAGATCCAAGGTTACTGAAGAATTTCGACTGGTGGTAGCAAAGGCTGAAGCGACGAGGGACGAAACAGTGGCAAAGAGTAGACACCGCATTTTGGCGGTAATTGATCCGTGTGAGTGATTTTAAAAGGAAGAGAAGGTCATAGATGAATATTTCTGAGGAGGTGTCTTTGGAAACCATTTATATGTAAGTCTTAACGCCTGTAACTTCAAGCATCATTCGAAAATGATTGAGTGAGAATCCATAATATCCAGTTTGATTGCATCCAAGGAATGATCTTGGAATTATCCTGATACTTAGATTTTTCGTCAAGATCTATCGACAAAGGAGCCAAATTGTATCGACTTGTGAACCTGGATGTGGATTGTCGCATCCCAAA
Organism: Podosphaera leucotricha; assembly: GCA_013170925.1. Taxonomy (NCBI): domain Eukaryota; kingdom Fungi; phylum Ascomycota; class Leotiomycetes; order Helotiales; family Erysiphaceae; genus Podosphaera; species Podosphaera leucotricha. The sequence continues at coordinate 4,397 of JAATOF010000179.1, read as the reverse complement.
GACTCATCAGAAAGTAGATGAATTCGATCTGCTGTAGAGATAATCCGGAAATGGAGTTAAAATTACCCATTAAAGATACTAATGTCTACATTATGCCACAAAAATGTCATCAACTTCAGTGGTATGGTATTACTCACAACTACTAGAATGAATATAGCGGAATGACTTAAAAAATAAAGTGTGGATTAATGCGAAGTTTTCAATGGCAAGATTTTCTAGAAATGATGACTAATTTTTGGTGGTGTAAGTAATGCAATTCTAAATATCTATTTTCCAATCAGAGACATATAGATCCCATCATTTTCCCCTCCCTCCATGCGTTTGACATTTGGACGCCTATTCACACTGACTTCGTGCGCTGTCTAATACAATATTAATGAAATTCGATATACTCGCATCTGAATTACAAGGCTTCAGGCTCTTGTGAGGAAGAAATAGAAATAATTGAGTTGTTAAGATTAGCCATCTTGTGCGATATCCATGTACATGTAAGCTAACCTAAATCAGCCAATGGTCAACTGATTAATTAAGTCAAGCAACAATTTCAATCAACCCCACAGGTAGAGGCAGAATTCATCCAATATGGATTTCCATTCATTAGCTTCACACACAAGTGAAATTAAGTCTTGGGGATTACAGACTAAAAGAAAGTTTTCTGCCACATTTTCCTCTATTTTTTGTAGCGATCATTCAATTTGATTGAACGTCATAAGAATGCAAGTTGCACTCTTCACAGCCATATCTGCCCTTATCATCTCAGCTTCTGCCATTATACGTCCGCTTTCCAGTGAAAGCTCCATATTATCTTCTGCCGAAGTTCTAGCAAAAAGGGAACCAGATCACATTGAGTATCAATGTTCGAGCTCTGTTCAATTTACTACTGCCTACATCAATAAAGTGAGAGACCATGTCTGCGACATTGTTAAAAATGATAAAACGTATCATCGGTATGGTAAATATCCAAAAGTATTCAGTGATCCCATCGATGATCTTGAATTTCTCGCTTTTGGTGATAAATACTACTACTTCCCCCTGATGGAGAACAATATCATTTACAAATACTGTAAGTTTTTCATAAGCTCTGAATTCTCCTCCTTAGCTGCTTGGGAATCATATACTATGAGCATCAAATACTGAAATATCCAATAGATCGTGGGTTTCTTCATGGTAAGAGTTTTATCGTTGTCGAGACTGGGGAATGTAAAGTCTCTACGGTATTTGACAAGCACAAGCTTGCGTATCCATGGGTCTCGAGATCGAGTGAGTACACTCCAGGAAGATTATTCGATTCTCGCCCAATCATCAAAAATATTCCATGCATACACAAAAGATTCCTGGGCTCAGCGGAAAAACTTGCTCATAATTTTCAGGCGGGGATTGAAAGGCCAATGAATAATGTGACTCATAATTGACTTCAATCATCGTGTTTGTCCAAAGTATATCTATCGGAAAGCTACGCCTTAGGAAATGTAAACATGTGTTTGCCCCTATTATACACGTTGTGCCGTAAGAATTACTGAGAGGTCAGATTTCGGTTGAGATTTTGTCGACTAGATAAGACCATATCAGGAAATTTTAGAGCATGGTGAAGCGAAAGTTTAAAGTACGAATGCGAGATCTCTTGACGACCATGCTACGTATCAGCTTCACTGCTGAAGTAGTCACTAGAGCACTGCGATTGAACCTCGCCACGAAAATGCCAGGAAACAGGAAACTGAATCTAATGTATAAGCAGTAATTTTAGCAGATCAAATGAGATGAGGCACCAATCTCATATCCATCTTCATCCAATGGAAAGGCATCAAATTCGTCTCAGGCGTCATAACTAAAGCTACGTCCATCCACCATTCTTTGGTGTACTTCATCACTACTAGCTCGCAGGTCTACTTTTCAGCCCTTTTAGTAGTTATACGTTCTATCATCGTGGAAAAATCGTCAGCAAGCTTCCGAACATGGCTCGTCCGATTCATATGAAGTAGATCACACCATGAGTCAGGGGTCAAGACAGTGATTTAATTGGAGCTAGGATCTACGAAAAAGCTTGAGGATGAGATATTGCTATATTTCATCCTCGTCCATAACAAGATCAAAGATGTGGAAAAAAGATAGGGGACGAGAAGAATGGCAGATATCTATTAGGGCCTGAGAATGTTCTTTCAGACCAGTAAGCTAGCGATTGCAATTATTTTCAATATTATCATGACGTGATTTATCACCTAACTTCTTGTATTTTATCTGAAGTCAGCTCTATGGTGCCCCTCCTAGACGCAAAATCAAACACCATCAACGTCGATTAAAATCAAAATGGATCAATGGCTTTTTATGCGCAAGCAGCTAGGCTACAAAACTTGTTTCCCTGATTTTGGTTTGATCGAGCGTTGAGCGAGTTGAAATGGTTGTTAGTTCTTTACTTTAGAGCTTGTTAATAAACCGATTAACCTGGGCTTGCTCTGTTGTCACCGAAATCAAATGACCCGGCAATAATTACTACTTTACTTCATCGCGGTAAATCAACTAGGGAAATCGCCAAAAAATTTAGGAATTAGTAGAGCTACAGTAGCCAGATATCATAAGACAATGGTTAATCAAGTACCATATACAAAGTTGGGACGACTACGAAAGCTGTCGTCACGAGATAAGCGAAGTATCGCCCGTCTGATGATGAATGGTGGAGCAAATACAGCCGTTGAACTCACAAAAAAGCTCAATCAAGAAAGAGAGGACAATTTTTCATCTGAAACGGTCCGTAGTGCTTTGAGAGAACAAGGGTTGAGAGCTATCAAGAAGAAGAAGAAACCTAGACTCACTTTGGCCCATCGAAAAGCTCGTCTAAATTGGGCATTAGCTCATAAAGGCTGGACCCTAGACGACTGGAAAAAGGTTATGTGGTCGGATGAGACCAAAATTAACAGAATAAATAGCGATGGGATTAAATATACCTGGGTGGCGGATTCTAAGAGCTTTTGTCCAGGTATCATCGTTGTGACTATCAAGTTTAGGGGTGGAAATATTATGATATGGAGATGTATGTCTTGGTTTTTTGTCGGTGGTATGCATCGAATCGTCGGTAGAATGGATGCAGAACAATTATCAAGCATATTCGACGTGTGTTTGGTGCCAACTGTGGATCAAGTCGCCGCTCAGTCTAGTTTAACCAGGATAATGAGCCCAAGCATACGACTGCTATAACCAAAAACTGGCTATCTACTAGAGGCATTATAAGCATGAGCTGGCCGTCTCAATCTCCCAGCCTTAATCCAATTGAACATCTCTGGGGAGTGGTGAAGCGATAACTAGACCAGTACCAAGAGGCCCCTAAGGGTATGGATGAATTATGGGAGAGGCTGAATGAAGTTTGGTCCCAAAATTGATTTAAATTTATGCCTATCATTGACTCGAAGTACGGAATCAAGGGTTGAAGCAGTGGTGAAAGCACGAGGAGGCCACACGAAATATTAAAATGATGCACAGAAAAGTGGGACAATGGTTGGAAATGCCAAGACCGATGTATTATACTCATAACATTATTTTTCAAAAAAAAATTATTAGACCTATAGAAAAATGGTTAAATAATTGTAATAAACCAAAATTATATATTTTAATGCCGTATTTGTTGAGTTATCATGAAATATATCAAGTCCACCGACTTATTGGGACACTTTTTTGAGCTACTGTATATTGAACAGTCGCTGGGCGTGAGGTTCTACGGTCGACGGTGAGGTTAAGATATCACGTTTGTTACAGGGTGTCTTGGGATTCAGACTATATCTTCTCTATAGCCAAATCTGTGGACGGTCTGTAACTGCCCCTCCTAGAATTCCTAGGTGGCTCATACTTAAATACATAACTCTTACTTCCTAAGTCCCTTTTTCCAAATTCCGACAAAAGTAATCATACACGATGAAATTAATAATACATGTACTAGTAGTGTGTAGAGTTATACACGATGAACAATTTATACATAACTTCGATGCCAACACACCTAATCCAAGGATCCTCAGGCGGACCGGTGGGTTCCAAAATGAATTTGATTTTCTTTCCCATTGCTTATTACGATATTACAGGGGACGTGTACCACGTGCGAAAGTTAAGTACTCTATTACAGGGGTAAGAAGTGTAGCCCCACATTCTGTGTAATTTACATGGGCTATCCCTAAAATTCCGTCTTTAGCGCTACAAAAATGGCTAGACTAGGGCAATAAGGCAACCGAGGCATTCCTTTCTTGAACCTTCTCTCTTTTGTTCGATATGTAGTTGCACAGCATCCTCGTACCACACTAAATCGGGTGACACGACATATCGAATAACCTATATCCTCACGATAAACTGCGAAGAAAAATGAGCACCCCAGCATCTCCCACTACTCCAAGATCACGGAGCCAGCTTTCAAGGGATCA
>JAATOF010000147.1:0-12752 GCA_013170925.1 Podosphaera leucotricha | reverse complement strand
TAAGAGTCTGAAGATCGCAGGGGATAGTTGAAAGTACCCTGTATTATTTCCACTTTTAACCCCTGAGGCGAAAAAACCCTGGTCTAACCCACTTCACATTCATTATGGTTCCTATATTGTAACAGGGGTATCAACGACGATCATATCGTCTCTGACTTTAATAAAGTCTACACAAAATTGGAGGTAAGCCTAAGGCAGGCAAATAGGAATACATGTAGTATTTAATAGTCGGCCTGTACATTTTATTTTTGTGGTTTAGCGTGCCATGACACCCTTAGTGAGTCAGACACGAGTGAGGCCGGGTGAAATCAGGTTGACTGTTCAGCCTCGTCTCACGTTAATGACCGGACATTAGAAATTGAGGGTTCTACACACACTAAATTGAGTCTAGTTGTATACTTCTTCTACACTACTAAGGGAGGAAGTTTTCGATGGTGCCAGACCGTGAAAGTTGTTAAAAGATCGAATATTCTGCTTCACGACCTGGCTTAACGCAAGCTTAAAGAAAGGGTGAGAAATTTTGGGGCTCTCATAGATCTGCTCCTATCACCAGTTTAAATGCGCCTCGATGACTTCAAGAGGTTAGGAGTCGCCCGATTCTATATTATGTGTTTAGTCACGTCTTGGAATTGTTGGATGGTTGGTTTATGATAGGCTATGGTTTGCCCAAAGTCAAATTTAGTTATGTGGCCAGATATCTCTCGTGAGAGTGAGTATATTGGGGCGACAGATAAGTTAGCAATGTTTGGGAAGCGGTATTCTTATAGCATCACACCAAAATTACTGAAAACCCGATTCTACAATTTTTTACGTTTGAAAGTGGGATAATAACCAGACTAAAGCGTGAAGTAAGAAAGTGCATCACCTCGAGCAAGAGATTGCTGCGTCTGAGTAATGGTATGTGATAAAATTATAATAATTAGTAGTCAGAGAAGATAACCCTATAATTGAATAACTCCATAGGCCCGAACTAGCCTACAATAAAAATAACTTTAAATCGTCACACAAACGTAGATCGTCATAATTAGAGTGTTTTTGATCACTCATTCATTTCAATACTAATATCAAAATCTTCAAACTGATTTCTGTATTAATCATCTTTGCTCAATAGACGGACGTGAACGCCTGTATTCTGTAACGTTAGTTTGAGTCTGTTTAAGACTTGCTTTTTCTTAGCTAGCTTAGACCGCAGCTGAACTTTTTCTTCAGCTGTATAGCCACTCAATTTTCTGCGAGGTGAGCAAATTAATGAATTCTGAAATGGAGAATCGTTCATGCGCTCTGGTGAGTATAGAAGTCCGTAGGTACTGCAATTTTGAAGAGAAGCTCTTAACTTTACTGGGGTGGCTTTCTGGCCATCTGGGGGACTAAGGTTAAGTTTTCGGATTTGGCCTTCGAGAACATCAATATCACCACTTTTTTTCTCTGCCATTTTTGTCAGCTTAGAGATAGTCCTCAAGATAGCTTCAATGGTTGGTTTAGTTGTGCTACTAGCTTTACCATCACAGATATCTTGAGCGACAATTTTAGCCTTTAGTATAGCCAAGCCTTCTTCTGCTTCCGAAAGGAGACCTTGTAACTTCATAAAGTCTCTTCGAAGATCCTGCTGCTGTGCAATTTGTTTCGTCCCCAAAGGTTGTAATCGAGCAATAGCAAGACGGTCGGGGTCTTGTAAAGTTGCTAAAGCTTTTTGTATATCGTTGTATTTCGAACGAAATTTGAAAATGTCTTTTTGGAGCTCAGTGCAAATTGATATCTTTTGAGCCAAATCTTTCACACACCCAGATTTAAGATCTTGGGAGAGCTCGTTGTCGATGACAAACGAAAGACTCTCAATTTCTCCAAGAACCCAGCTTGTTTCTTGCTCAAGGTCATCTCTGGTGCGCTTTTCTTTACATTTTTCGGTGTGGCCGAGTATAAATTCTCTCAAAGATCTTACGTTTAGACCTAATGTATCTATCATAGAGTTGATATCACGATAAACAGTTTCTACCTGAGCTGGTATTTTGTCCCCACTCATCCCACTTACATAATCAGAGTGAGCAATAAATTCATTTAGTCTAGTTTTCGGCACTGGAGGTGAGGCAAGAAATTCTTGCATACATATGTCATCCTGATCCACAAGAGCTTGCTTCTCTTCGGCCTCTTTCTGTTTTCTCAATTCATAACGGCGCCTTTCTTCCGCTTCGCGCTGTTCTTTTAAATCAGCTCGTCGCTTTTCTTGTGCTTTCTGCTTTTCTAGAGAAATTAAGTATAAGTCATGGGCTTGCCGAGTCGATATGCTGTTTGTTCGTTTGGAGCTTTGATTTCGGATACGGAATCCAGGAGCACTCATAGAGCGCGAATGTTCGGAGCTTCTAAACTTCTCGACTGCAGTTCTTCGCATAGGGCTTGGAGAGCGAGGAATTTCTTCTATCCTTTGAGGCAAATCGATCTGGGTCAGCGCCATCTTAGATTCCTCAAACTTTTTGATGACTTTAAAGGAGTTGTCAGGGCTGAATTCAAGGGCAAAATTTGTTTCCGAGACGGGACTTAGGTCATTACCAATATCTTCTCCACTTCCTTCGTCACTAGAATCGACTGTTCTGGGCTCGATTTGGTAAACGTCTTCATCGTCGTTTGTCCCTCCAAATTCTTCAAACTCCTCAGAATCTTCTGCTTCATTGGTTTCACCCATTTCATCGGACTCATTGTTTAACTGTTCAGATGGATTTTCATCGTCTCTTTCTTCATCTAAAAGATAATTTTTATTTGACAGTTTTTCTGATATTTCTTCATCATTTTCGTCATGTGAAGTAGAACGAGTATCCACTTCGTGTCTGTTTTGGATAGGAATTTTAGAAAGAGAAACACATTCTTCATGTTTACGTTTTGTAATACCAGATGATGGATCTGAGGAATCTTTTTTTTCCATCACTTTGGTCGAGTCTCCGGATTCACAAGGCTCACCGGGATGCTCTTGCTTTTCAGAGGTTTGTGGGCCATGTTCAGAAGTAAATAATTTCTCCGATGTATCGCCTCTCGTCAGAGTCATAGATTCCTTCTCCTGGAATATATCTGAAGTTTTGTTGATCTCTGTAAGTTGAACTTTTGACTCATTTACTTTAAGTCCTTGTGATTGATTATCTTTATCACCTTGATCCTCAGGCTGTATGTAAGAAGACTGTCCGAAATTTGAAGTAGGCAATGATTGAAAACTCGAAGATGTTTCGATTGGATTACATGGGCTGTTTGTGCAAATCGGAGTTGACGATAATATCCTTGAAGCAATGGGAGTTGAAACGGGTGTGGTTGAATTGCATAAATCACTCGGTTGACTTGACATGTCAACTGATTTCGTTTCTGTATCTTTTTTATCTGCAGCAAATTGAGGCGATGCAAATGCATTGGCACTACTCAGAGCGCCACCAAAATTTTTATCAAAGAATCCTGCTGGTTTACTAGGTTCAATATCGTCATCTTTAATTTCTTCATCGTGATCTTGATCAGTACTTGGATCTGCTTTGAATGTGGAGCCAAGTACAAATGTTTTCACACCTTCTAATCCTCGACCGTCGAAAGAAGTTGGTTTTGCATTCGAAGGCGCACCAAATATGTTAGAGCTTCCCGAATTTGCAGTTAACGCGCTAAATGGAGATTTATTCGCTGACAGTCCATCTGTGGAGGCGGAAAGCCCACTGATAGCAGCTGCAAACCCACCCTTTGTAGCAAATGATGCAAAGCCAGTATTCTGTGAAAGTGGAGCTCCAAATGCTGAGTTTTGTTCACCAGCTCCAGCAAAGCTACTCGAAGCCGAAGTGTGAGAAACTGCTTGCCAACTTGACTGTAGCGATGAAGGTTGACCAAAAACAGATGTAGTTGTTTTCCCGAATACAGGCTTTTGAAAAGCTGAGTTTGATGCCTGAGACGTCGGCGAAGCCCCGAAAGGAGGTGCTGTGAACCCTTGAGGCGCACCAAAGGCAGATGGTGTACTCCATGGCGAGGCTTGCTTTCCAAGGCTTGTTGGGGCACCAAATACACCAGCAGAGCCTAACGGTGTGGGTGTTCCAAAAGTAGCTGAGGTTCGATTCATCATTTGAAGAGAGTTGGATGGTGAATGAGCAAATCCAGGAGTGCCAAATGAAGGGGCTGTGGCACCTGCTCCAAAGCTACTTGAAGGATTTAGTGCAGGTGCAGGTGATTGAATATTGTTTTGAATAGATGAAGCGGCCATAGTGAGTCCAGGATACATTGTTTGTTGTCTTATAGACTCAGAGTATATTATCCACCAACACAGTAACACACCTTCATTGTTTAAGACCATAAGGGCTGGCAACGGAGTAGACGATGCATCAATTTCGTCCCCTGGTATTGGCTGGAAAACTTTATCTTTGCTTGAGAGATCTAAAGCAGTTCCTATGGGGGATGTGTCGCCATGCTTAGATGACATTGGCAGCTGAGCACGACGAGAATCGTCGGACATTTCAGTCATGGTGAAAATACCAGCAACCTTTTCCGGTGGTTTATCATGAGTAAGTGGTGTTTTTGACCTGGTTAGAAGACCAATATCTGTAGAAGCAGTGGAAGCTAATATAATAGCATCCTGTAGGTTAGGCGGGAAATTCATGAGGCGCAATATGAAATGATGAGGCGGAGACCGATTGAGTCCAAATGGCTGGGTTGGATCAGGTATTTTCTGATAGCTGTAATTAGAGAGATCAGGCGTTCGGGTCACGAGGTAAAAAGTAGAGCGTGGGGCCTGGTTGTCATCATATATGCAGGGAGTAAAGATGAATAGAAATGCATGATTTTCAAGCCATTGTATTGAAGAGACTCAATCTGTTAACTTAGCTTGCCATGAAACGAACAGTAGTACTCACCATAGTCATCTGCGTCTAGATTAGGAGGCCGGGGGATTTCAGCTTTGCATACGCCCTCGGGGGTCATTTGATAACCACCTCCATTAGCAAGCCCAGCCACAATTTGCTTGCCCTTGTTACTCCAGGAAATACAACTAACGCGATCTTTTAACACTACTCCCTGTTGGCCTGTTATAAAGGACCGGTCTTTCAGGTTAGCAATCATAAGATTACCCTCCATAGTGACCATAGCAAGTAATTCTCCTTTGTCTGGTGCTGGATTCGGGATCATACAATTTAAGGCTTGACCATTTGTCGGCAATTCAAAGGTCGCTTGTAGTGCACCAGTCATAAGGGAGCTGACTTCATACACAGCCAATCCACCACCATCTTCAGCAGATAATATCAAATACTTTTCATCTGCGGAAAATGCAAGTTGAGATATCCGAATCTTCATAGGAATAGCTAAATTAGGTGAATATGGATTGGCATGACGATCGGAAGGCTTAGATTTCTCGAAGGCTTCGCGCACAAGGGCTGTTGTCGCCAATACCACGCAGTCAGGTCCAGCTGCAGCTATAATTCCTTGTCTCGAAGCTATGCTCAAAAGCGATGCATTTGAAGGAGGAAGCTTTTCTGGAGGCCATGCTGAAGGTAGTAACTGTACTTTCGATTCCCCGCATATTGCTCTGAACCCAAGTTCCTGTAGGTAATGTTAGAGTCGTATTTAGGTCAATTTAAGTAGGATTCGTGTTATAAAGTACTGTAGTTTGAATATCTAAGATGTCTGGCCCTAACTGAACATTTATGTTGGGGTTTCTGAAGGGGAATGCCATGTTGGTCGCGAGCTCAGCAATTGTCCGTCGCGTCGCCGTTTACATGAAGAATAATCATGCCAAGCACGGGCTCAGTCAATAAGCTACAAAGAAACATCAGCCACAATAACCATCTTACTTGTCGATTCTTTACAACATTATAGTTAATACCAACCGCTATAAACTAAAACGATTAACGCCTTCTTGTAAGAACTCTATACGTGAAAGTATTAACTGCGCTGTTATCACAGCACTCTTATATCCTCAGAGTCTTAACTATGCCTGGCTTCGATTTCTCCAACCATGCTCGTAATACCGCCCTGCACGCGAGAGGTATACCTCTTCCCAAGGCTACCAGCACTGGTACTACAATCGTTGGATGTATATTTAATGGAGGTGTTGTGGTATGTAAATCTAACAGAGCTCGTGGTCCGCTTTAATAGTCGGAACCACTCGAGGTTTGACCTCAGGTTTCAATCATACTTATGCAGAAATTCCCTGATTGCGTTACCAGATTGCTGCCGATACTAGAGCGACAAGTGGTCCCATAGTAGCCGATAAGGTACGCCATCATGGGCTAATAGTCGAAACCCAACTAACAATTTTGTGGAAAGAATTGTGAGAAACTCCACTACATTGCGCCTCAGATCTGGTGTGCTGGTGCAGGCACGGCAGCAGACACGGAATTTACAACTGCGCTTATATCTTCACAGCTTGAGCTTCATGCCCTTTCCACCGGTCGTAAGCCTCGAGTTGTCACCTGTATGACCATGCTCAAGCATCATCTCTTCAAGTATCAGGGTCACATTGGAGCTTACCTTGTTATTGCTGGAGTTGACCCCACCGGCGTCGGACTTTTCACTGTACATGCGCATGGTAGTACTGATAAGCTACCGTATGTTACCATGGGAAGTGGTTCACTCGCAGCTATGTCCGTATTCGAAACTCAGTGGAAGCCGGACATGTCTGAAGAAGAAGCTGTGGCCCTGGCTTCCAACGCTATCCAAGCTGGTATCTTCAATGACTTGGGCTCTGGATCTAACGTTGATGTTGCTATCATCACTAAAGATAAAACCACTCTGAAGAGAGGATTTGTCAAGCCAAACGAGCGAAGTAAAAAGCAAAAGAGTTATATTTTCAACAGAGGGACTACTGCTGTCTTGAATGAACGTGTGATAGTTAAAAAGGATTTGAATCAATATGTAACGGTACATGAAATAGATGAGTCTGCTTCTGGCGAGAAAATGGACCTAGACCTCTAGGGTAGGTTTATGGATATAAGGTATGTAGCTCTAAAACACTAAAACAAATGAAGCAAAATTCAACCATAATGTCAAAGTTATAATCAATGCCCACAAGAAAGAAGGCTTAAAAAAAAGACTCCCATAGTGTGTCATCCATTTTAAAGGCAACAAACCCTTAGCTAGAAGAATGAACTTTATGTAAGTCAATTGATTAATCCGTATACCTCGCTAAGTGAAATCAGTCACCGTTAAATATACAGCTACCCATTCCTCTATACACCGTGTAGCAGCGTTATTACAATAGTCATGCTAAAATCAGAGAATGAAAGAGCTTTTTTTGTGATGCTTTTGATACGCTATGTTTTTTGTTGAAAATGTTATTTCTTGTATTCTTTGCAGTATCTCTTGCAATGCCGATCTTGATTATTTGAATCACTTTGAAGAAATTTCCGGTTCAATTCGGGATAAAGAAACCCTACTTTCAAAAGATAAACGGGCAAATAGGTATGGAAATCATTTCGTTAGATATTTATTAGCTTCATGTACTTTGAAGGCTTTGATAAATGTATAATATGGTTAATCATTTTCACCTTTCTTTGGAATCAAGACCAACTCTCCCGAGTCGTGATATACACCAACTTCCCCATTGATATCATGGTTCACTGTTTTCTCCCAGCGGTGAACGACAAATAGATTATCAAGTACGCCAGCCCACCATACCAAAACTCCTCCACCAACACCATCTCATCTACATCGTAAATCGACAATGATCGTACTAAAATTACTTGCCGTCTGTCGGACCAGCAATAATGTTACGGGATATGAATTTTAGTGTTAATTTAAGCTTCAGACTACTAGTAAGTCCAACGTCATACTTTACGAACTTGTATATCTACAAACTTGTACAATTTCACATCAAAAGACCATCGGCCAATGTGAAATTCTTGCTGAGTGGATTTTCAACTAAGATTGCCAGCCACATTCCCCTTTCCAAGCCATAATGGGTGAAGTGGTCTATTTATTTATTCTCTCATCTAACGGAAACAACCAATCCTCTCAGAAATAATTCAGTCACTGGTTTCTTATAGCACCAAATTTATTTAGATATAGTTGTTGGAAGATTTGTCAAAGATGTAAGAGCAATGAGTTAATCCAGAAAAAATGGCGCTTTGAAGGGTTTGAGCAGATTGTTTGTCAGTTTCATGTGAAAACCAAGAATTTATGGAATAAGGACGAGCCTGGCCTCGACCTTGGAGTTTTCGATAAATCCAGAATACTCTTGCCCTCAATGTATTACTTCCAAAGATGGCTGGACATCTAATAATGTCGGTCTAGCTTGGTTTCGCCGATTTTTTTTCATCAGAATCAGTCCAGCTCAGGATAATGATTGGCTTCCAGAACTTTGCGTGCACATTATCAAAAGAAGATACTGACCCTCTACCTCCCAGTATACGCAGCACATGATTTGCAGCCGTCAGACCTTGCTCCGTTCGAAGTGGTAAAGTCAAAGTATCACTGCCAGATACAGGCCTTAGATGCCATCGATAACGATGCAACCGTAAAAGTTAACGCCCTTTATCGTCTCATACTAAAGCTAGGATGGAAGACTTATGTCAAAGAGTGATTCGAGCCGGCTGGAGAGCCGCAGAACTCTGCTCATTTAACATGGAGCTAATTCTACTGTCAACACAAGTTCAGGCTCTGCAATCCGCTACAACACCTTGTTTTACGCCCGAAAATTCTGCTCACAGTTTCCCTATAACTCCAAAATGATCTAATGATTTATAATGATCCCAGAAGTTGCTTGAACGTGAAAATAAATTAGCTAATAGTAGTCGATTTCTTTTTGCTAAAGCTAATAAAGCTATAACCTAAGGTAAGAAATGCGCAGCTATCAGCAAGAGATCATCAAACCAAAAAATTGATTCTACGTTAATCCAAATGAGCGCTTTGAGGTTAAGGAAGTATGATAATCTATAGAGTTTCTGCAAATTTTTGTTAAACGTGTTATCAATTCGCAGATTCGGTGGCATTTGTAGAGTAAATCGGATTGTATCTCTAGAATTAGCTTATCACCTTTGTACAGCATGACACAAGTAGCACATTTTGAATAATTTGGCAGAATAAATTTACAAGGGGTGGAGGGTTGGCGTATATCACGACTTAATCCGCAGCTTTAAAAGCTTCTACTTTTTGTTCCGTTTTCAATACTTAAGAAAGACTGCTAGCCCTGTTCCTTGAGACGGTGATCTGAGGATAATTCACATATTTTCCAAAGCGTATAATTTTGTGGGCTACAGGACATGTAGTCTGGAGAATCTGGCCATGGGAACTTGAGAAATAGATTCGTCTCTTGTCGCAGGAATGTTTAGATATATAAATGGTTTATGGATTCAAATCATTAGTCTTTTTAAAGTGCTAATTCATTGAATGCTTCAAAGCTGAGAATGAAACTAATAGTTCAGTTCCACTGATGAGATATACAACCAGTCGTACATGAATATGTACATGTATATTTTTTTCCCGAGCCCAGAATAAATATACATGTACTATTATTCGTAAGCTAATACACCTCACAAATCTTCATGTAATTAATTTAATTTTTGTCACATCTTCGGACGGACAATCACCACTCAACCTGAATCTTACCACGACTGATGCGACGAGTTAACTGAAAAAGAAATAAAGTGAGAAGAGGTCCAATCAGTCTCCCTTTCGATCGATTATCTCAATCTACTATCTAAATCTGCCCCACACGATTATCTGCAGATCGAAATAGCTTCATCTCGCCGATCGCGACTTGACACGTTTCGGACCTACATTGGGACTAGGGATTTTCAGCCGCTCTAGGTTCTATTGGTTGCGTGATGTTATTCTATCGCGACCCTGCAGCTTGTCCGTCAACCGTTCAGTGTCTTGCCTGATCAAACAGACCTACCTCACTATTCTTCAACTCCGTCATCTAAGATCTCGCACATAAACCTTCGCCTAGTTCCCAACTTCTGGAACATGGATCGGGATCCGTAAGAGCGACTTAACACTAGGAGTTGGCGAGCGATTACCGCGGCGCAGCACCTTTGCAGTCCCTCCTTCGCACAGACTTCGCAATTCATTTGCATGTCAATTGGCTTGATCTACAGAGTCTTCCGGGTTTGTTAGGAACATATATTTAGTCGAGAAATAGTGTATAATATTCTCGTGGCGAATGTCATTCTGAGTAAACATAAATAAACACGCTCGTACTTAATACTGAATGTTCCTAATCAGTTTAGGACCCATACATGTATTTCAAAAACAAATGATAGCTTATCCTCATATTTTGGCCGCTGTGTTGTGCGTTGCCCTTACTGGCCCTGTTCGATATTTACTTCCCGCAGCCTGGAGCTATTATCCTCTCCCTGCTTATGCCTACCCATGAATGAGAATTTCTTAATGATTTGAGAACTTTATCATGCCTTCACTGGACGCCAATTATTTCAGCACAAGCGGTGATCAGTACATTCTTGTGTTCAGATAGAGCAGTGGAAATGGTCACTCATACTTTATATCTCAGTGGATCTGCCTATGAATACGTCTATAATACTTTCCAATATTACACGCATCGCACTCGGACAATCATGAATTGTCTGTACTAGTCCATACCTTTTTCCCCCCCTCGTAAAGTCGTAAGCGCACAATTTATGCTGACTCAGCAAGAAGGGTCCTCCAAGGGGAGAGGTCACAATATATTATTTATTATGTAGGATAGGGTAGATGCTGCGTGCATTATTTGTTCCAGTTGAGGAGATTTATACTTATATTCACAAATCTTACTACACGTAGTCCTAGCCAAAGCTGATCGAATATCTTAGTATTAGCTAATTTGATTTGGATTGATAGGCTAGCAACCAAGTCTAGATGGCCGATGGACTATCATCATTTAGTTGGGCGCGAACCTACCAGAATAGATAATATATTAACTAGTGAGGAAGCATTTTGCACATAGTCTTATGTACCTAATATCCGCAGCAAATGTTTATTCTTGAATAGATGTACATGCCCAGGCCATGGCTTTGGATTTATGTTACCATCATATCAAAAATTCGCCTTCCACGGATTTCCTCCGAGGAAATTAGAATTTTGTGTTACCGAAAATATTTCATGTCAAGATTCAAGTGAGAGATTTTTTTCTGTAATTATCAAGTAGGAACAAAGGCAAAACGTAGGGATTTCCGGCTTAGGTATTTTGTTTCTATTCCCATCTTGAATTTCAGTTTAGGTGACTGAGGAGTCCCCCAGATCGCGAGTAGAACTTTTGTCATTCCAGCCAAATTAGACATCGAAAAATTCCCAGGACTAGCTTCCTCGCTTATTTAGAAGCGGCCGTTCACCAGCCGTGAACACTCAGCGCTAAACAAACGATCATTGAGGAACCTCTGCGCCATCAATTTCCGCAGCAGTAAGATTGTTCCAGAGACATGTGGTCAAACTAAATGAGAAAATCGCTAAGTTTTTTTTCGGATGTGACGAGATGATCTCGATCCAAGCGCGCCGTCGAGATTCCTTGACCTAGTATACAAAAAATGCGGAGAGCCTCCTGGGAGATAGGTTCATTACTGGTAGCCAAAGTCGAAGAAATTCTTCTCACAATCAATATGACCAGTGATCAAATACGCACAAAGTACGACTCGAGGTCGCATCCGGTCATGCGCGCGGAAGGATTGTCGAAAGCGTCGCTCGAGTGTTAAGTCCTAACGAGAAAGAAATAAAACGCCCTCGTCATCGTTGTAGTAATCTTCCCTGGCACATTCCCTCGCAAACCAATAGTTCATACTCATCTCTAAGCCCCTCAGGGACTCTGCCGCTGCCGCTGCTGTGTTCATTTCCCGCAAGGCAGAACACAAATATCGTGCTTGTCACAGTGGCACGGACCTTAAAGTTCGTGATATTTTGATTCTCAATTCCCCCACCACTCCGATCGTGTTAGCGTGATGAGCTAAAACAATTAAGTACCTGGTGTTGTGAAGCTTGAGCTACAAACAGCCTATGCAGCAGGTATCTCATAATCAGAGCAATAAGCGAAGTCATGATACATCAGTTGACCACTAAAGCAGCATGTATGTACGTAACGCTTTTTGGAAGGTGCGGTTTAATTGTTGGAAAGCTGAAACGCGTATATCAGATGAACTCATTGGTCTGTAATTGCCTGGGTTGTCTATATGTAGTTTCGGCTTCCTGTAGCGATATTTCTGGATTCAGTTGAGAGCACGCTCGCTCCTTCAATGTCGTCATGCCTTGCAGATCGCGTTGACTAAAAATCGAATTCTATTTTAAGCCTCACAGGGCTATTTGGTTAATCATGCATTTACCCCCATTTCCAATTTCGTCTAAGTATTGTCAGTCTTGACATATATTTGTAGTGTCAGAGTGTCAAGATTTAAGATGGGAGCACCCTTTGCGGGGATATTTAGGGGAGGAGTTATTGCCCCTGCAGTAGCGTGGACCAAAGGATCCCTGTTTATACAGTAAAAACTGGTTAACGCTATAATGCGTGATGAGGAAAAATCTATTGGGTTATCAAGTTTATTAGGTTACACAGTTACAGATTTTATCACGTGAGCCAATCTGTGATTGACCTTTGCTGCTTACTATCCTGTATCCTGCGCTTGAAAACTTCTTCACGATCATCCAAATGTGTAATTAAACAATTATCTCCTCGCTGTTCTTCATAAAGGCGGAGAGTATTCAAAGCCTTCAGAGCCTGCTTATTAGTAATACTAGGTAGTATCTCCTCTTCCTCAGCGCTCTCGTATATGATCGGTGGATCGAATAATTCAACGATCTGCTCCTCAAGGTCTTCGTGGTTGAGAACGTCT
>JAATOF010000100.1:0-18591 GCA_013170925.1 Podosphaera leucotricha | reverse complement strand
CCCCCGCCTCCTCCCGGAGTTTAGCCGCCATAGGAGCTATGTACGGAGAAGGGTTTGAAAAAGTCGTGATCCCCTCAAGGTATTATGAGGACATGGGAACCTTTTTGAAAGAGGATAAGGGGACAAGTCAGGTGTCTAGATTACAGTACTAATCCTAAAGACAGAAGATAAAGCGTGAAAAGTCCTGAGCAACAGGAGCAAGCCATTTATATAGATAAGAAAAGGAAATAACACGAAGCGAAATTGGGCGATTAAAATACATTTAGGAAAAGCATGCCTCAGGCACTTAAGTTCCATAGGATATAACTCCGAATCCTGACACATACATACCCCATTCAAGAAAGGAAAAACCTGCTTCGAATCGAGCAAAACCCTCAAGCGACATCTCTCTAGATAAATGTTCTCACAGTCGAAGAATAACGAAGGCATATTCGGTGATTAGATTTATCTTGCTTTTCCATACAATGAGTATCCGTATGCCGCATGGCGTTCACCTCGGGTATCGGGTAGTATTTGCGAATGAAACACGAATATGAATTTTGAAGTCGTCAAGCTGAGTCGATCTTCAAAAAATGCAGAGCTTCCATAATCAGTGTAGCAATCTTGAGGCTGCTCGCTGCATGTTAAATTGAGAAGTAAACAATGCAATTAGATTATGTGGAAGGTGTGGAAATATTATGACATTTGAGGCTGACTAATAATTACTATTCCATGTTTTTGTTCCACTTTTAATCCCTGAAGGGATTATACCTATACCCTGCTCTAGTTTACTAGTCATCACATTCGTTACTAAATTGTACTAAAGTGAAGCACCTCGTAACTTATTGTTTTGCAGGGGCCCATTCTATCTGGGTCAATATCGTAGGATCTAACCTGTAGCCTATTCACGTAGACGAAGACATCATACTGCGTCATAAAGAATTGCAGGCAAACTTTTTGTGATAGAAGTATCGGATTATTTTACAAGAACATTTTCACCATGGCACAGGATCCTCGTGCACTTTTACAAAAGGTGATAAACTACCCCGCGATTGACACTTTCAAGCTGACACTTATGAGGCAGAGAAAGCAGTAGCTGGCGCCAGTGGTGGATTCAGCTTATTTGGAGGAAAACAAGAAAAATGGGAGATGGCAGCCGATCTCTACACTCAAGCAGCTAATGCGTTCCGACTCCAAAAGCAAAGTCTGATCCCATTCCACTTTATAGAACGTTTTTAACCTGCTCTCTAGATAGAGAAGCTGGAGAAACTTTTGAGAAATGTGCCTCAATTCAGACAAGTAAATTGAATGAACCTGACGATGCCGCAAACACGTACACCGAAGCTTTCAAAGTTTACAGGAAAAGCGATCCTGAGGATGCTGCGCGATGCCTTGATATTGCAATCAATCATTATACTTCGAGAGGAAACTTCCGTCGTGCTGCGACACACAAGCAAAATGTAGCTGAAGTCTTTGAAATCGAGATTGGGGATATGAAGAGGGCCATCGAAAATTACGAATTAGCTGCAAGTTGGTTTGAGAATGATAATGCTGAAGCGTTGGCGAACAAGCTTTACCTCAAAGTCGCAGATCTCGCAGCTACCGATGGAGACTATTACAAGGCCATCGAAAACTTTGAGAAGGTGGCCACAACTTCAGTAAATAATAATTTGATGAAATGGTCTGTCAAAGATTATTTTCTTAAAGCAGGACTTTGCCATTTAGCTGTTGGTGATTTGGTAGCGACGAATCGTGCGGTTGAGAAATATTGTGATCTTGACCCTAGTTTTGTCACTACAAGGGAGCATCAGTTGCTGAAGGATTTGAGTGAGGCGGTTGACGCTGGAGACCAAGATATTTTTGCCGACAAGTTGTTTCAGTATGATCAAATAAGCAAATTGGATAAGTGGAAAACGTCAATTTTGTTAAAGATTAAGAATTCCATCGAGGAAAAGGGTGAGGACTTCTCATAGAAATGCTACTTGGGTGGACTGGCGTTGGGGCTTGGGATCAGAAATGAGAATCATGTTTATAAAAAAATCAGGAAAAATTACCAAATTATTTTGTTAAATTATTGTAAGATTTTTAACTTAGTCAAGCTTCTAGTCCTGAGTCAAATACGGCTCTCCCTAATAGCCTGAGGAATATCCTCCCCGCTATTTGCGTCTTTGTAGCAGACAGCGCAAATGCATATGAAACTACTATCAGATTAACTCTCGATTGAATGATCTTGCAGATTCTAAACCTGTATCATCAGTAGTTCAAATTCATAGAGCTGCGGTAGGATGAAAAGCTCATCATTTGGCTTGATGTTAGAGCTAAAATCGATTCGAAATTTCGGATAATAGTTTGAATTACCTTGGAGCTGGTTCTTAAGTTTGTTTTTCCCATTCTTTTTATTCAAAAGCAAATTTTTGAGAACTATTTACTTTACATCAGGAGTAGAATTGATAGATGTTTCCATGCTCTTCGATGAACCAGCTCTTTCTGGAGGGTATATAAATGTCTCGGGACTACTAGATGTACAAGTATGAGTATTAGATATAAAGAATTTAAAAGTGCGGTATAATTGCCTTGAGACTTTTGGATATGGTTGATGCTGCTCTTTAAAAGCAGGTCCAAATGCCCATATACCTTTGAAGGTTAGTTAATTTTAAGGGGAAAAAATAACTGTAATGTCAAGTATAACACACCATTGACTATGCCCAGCCCTGAGGCTAAAACAAGAGGAAGAATCCCACGTCTGCTCATAGTTGAATTCTTTGTATGATGGAATCTGGCATAGATCGATCCCTCCTAACCTGACGCGAACAAAACCACGACGCGTCACTCTGCATGCCATCACGACATTCATGGCAAATTGGAGGGAGAAAGGATTTGTTCCAGATTCCGACGACGAAGAAGAGCTTGATTCAATTATACTAAAAAAGACCTGCTGTGAAAATTACAATTTCACTGCAACTGGATCTTACAAATCCTTTCCTCTGGAGAAAATTGGTGATACGGATAAATCAAACCTAGAAAAGATTCAAGATACCGTGCCCTCGAACGTTGAGCCTGTAACACTTAATGATCTTTCGATTGACGTGATAAGTCTACAGCCTGGAGTCAATTGCCAGACTTCAGAAAATGAGATTGCAAAGATCTACACAAAACTCAAGGATCAAAATGAATTACCAGTAGATGTGAGCCAGAGACGGCCATATAATATTTCCTTGTCACAAGATGAACGCCTAATATTTCCCTTGGCTTCATCACCATCTGATGCAAGAGAGTTCAAGGTTCCAAATCCCTTTTGGGAAGAGCTAGGCCATAGTCATCTGAATGAGGCTAGACCTTGCATTGAAAGTACATCGATTCAAGATGATATTTCTAAAAGCTACGTTCAAATAAGCTCACCTGCTTCAAGTGTTTTATCGTCGCCTCCCAGCTCCTTGTTGGACGCATTCGAATATCAAAGACCAACGAGTAACATTACGAGTACAAACGATAGTAACACTATAGCAAAAAATCCGAGTAATAATGATAGGGAAAGTGTAGAATCTATCTTATCTCAAGAGCCTATCTACCCAATGAAACGAGCATTACGTCAACGGAATCCAATCCAGTTGCATCCTTACATTGTTGAGCAAGAGAAGTATCGGCAAACTCTTAAGGCTCGGGGTATTGCTCCCATGCGAATTATTCAATCTCAAAATAATCGATTGCACCGCCTTCGTCGAGGAGCTTCAACAGACCTTGATGCCGAAGATGAAGATTCACAAGAAATTGGGGGTGCAAAATCTGGGACTCAATCTATTGACAGAGATTGGAGCCCTATCCCGTCATCATGTCCGTTAAGGATTGGAACAGCAACTAATCCGGAAGACACTGATGAGTCTCGCTCTATCATCGCGGATCCTTTCCCTGATAATGAGAGTCTACCAGATATAAATGCTCTACTAAAGCAAAGAAAGCACCTCTCGTCAGAATTAAAATTTGGGGCGCCACTCCTAAATAAAAAAAAATTAAGAAGTCAGAAATACGACTTAAATCATTCTTTAATAAGCTCCCAGGGCAATATAATTGAGAGTAATTTTGGTCACCCGACCTCTCCTAGAGAAATCTCGCCAATCTTAACTTTTGAGAGAGAAACTTGCCCATTAACTCGCGTTTTCCCCCTTTCGCTATCAGATAGTGAATCAAGCCTACAGTCTAGGCGTATTCTCGAAGAGAACACTTCAACGTCTCTCATGACGCCAGCCAACAGCATCATGAGGCTTTCAGTGGATGCTATTACGATAAACTCTGACATAGATCTCGATCGCGATGACCCTTTCGCCTCTAGCTCGACTGAAACAGCTTCTGCACAATCTTCTTCTGATGAAACAGTTCAGCTACGTAAAGCCTACAAGAAGATTCGAGGTGTCCTTCCTGCATCCCACTTGCGTCTAGATGCCCAGAAGGTTCCGAAAGCTTCAGTTCAAGTGTTAGAAGAGCCAGATATTTCATCTGCTATGATTCTACCTCGCAAAGGTGTTGCCATCCCCAAGACTCGAAAAAACGATTTCAGTGAACCTACTTACTTTTCTGATGGGTTACAATTCCTCGCGGATAATATGGATGACGACGACGATGACGATTATGATATGGGCGAAGGCTTTACGCGAAGTAAAGGGTCTATTATTGAATCAGAAAATCAGCCGAATTTTAATCAGTCAAGCTTTGTGGAAGAAGCAGACTCTATCGATGCCATGTTACCTTCTCGTAGAAAAAGTTCAAAAAAAACCCTCTACAGAAATAAAATGAAAAATCCTAAGAATCAGAGGATTCAGTCAAGAATTACTGAACATCTCAAGAGACCGCTTGATCAGGAAAACCCATCAGGTAGATCCGCGAAGAAGCCCAGATATGACTCCGATAGGTACAAGCCAAAGGGCGTCCGTAAATCCAAAAGGTCTAAGCGACCAACTACCGCTCAATTAAGTATTCTAGATGTCATCGACTCTTCTAACGAAGAATATAGTAAGCTTCCTCATTTTATTAAAATTGCCACACGAACTGCTAGATTAAGAAAAGATAACGCACGACAAACTCCATTCAGGAAATGGATTCGTCTTACTACTGCTGAAGATACAAATGACGTCCAGTCTATTTTGGAAAACTGGAAGAAAGGACTTATTATACCAAAAGTGCCGCTCAAAGGGCTGGCTTGCCTTAATTCTAATCCAAAGCCTTTTATAAATCACTTAGATTATCTAGGCCTAAGTGAAAAATTTGCCTCCCTCAGGAAAAAACAAGTCCTTTGCCCTAAGACGAGGAACTTTCAACACCCCCTTGAATACTTTGTTTCTAAGAAGGATCCCAAAATACCTCCCAATATACCTCGTTTACCTGATTTAAGCTTTAACCCCAACAAAACATATAACCATGAATATCCCACGCGACCCGCCCAATTTGAATCGGCTAGTCCCTATTTCTCCTACCAGTTTCCTTCGACATTCAAATCGACCAAGAAAAAGACCGAAACTTTCTATTCAGCCTTACATAGATTACCAGTTGCACGACCTAGCTTTCAAATTAGTCGTTTTCTTAATGAGCAGGATGATATGTGCCATTCAATCGATATGACAGCTAATAATAATGTTGTCGATAGCGTTTTCGAACCATCGCGGCTCCTCTCACTTAATCCTCCCAGACGCGAGAAAAGGCAACCTCAAAGATTAGACGCGGGTGCCGCAAGATATCGGCAACCTAGTAATCCTTTAGTCTTAGAAATTATCTCCTCGGAAAAAGATACAGTTGATCATGATACGAAACTATTGGGCCTTGGAAAATTTGGCACGAGGTATCCAATTCACTTTAACATCCTTCCACTCCAGCAAGGGAGTTTCTTCAGAAAAGATACATTTATCGGAACTGGGCTACTCAGAAATACAATCCAGGGAGTAACATTGGATTATCAAAATGATGCCCAAGGAATTATTTCGCTAAAAGTTGGGGAAAGAAACTTCTCATGGGGGATATGGAATGAAATTTCCGCTTCTGAACTAGGGATATGTTTTGATTTTCTTTCGGAGTTTTTTCTGAGCCAAAGGTCAGAATGCCCTTTCTCAATAAAGCCTAAAGATATAATCCTATATGTTCTTAAGTATGCGCAGCAGAATATTTCCTATGATAGCCTACTTGATCAAAACCATTTCCTGTCCAGGATGATAGAAGTTATTCAAGAGTTCTCATCTCGACTTGATCCTAGCTTGAAATGCCGTGTAATACACGTAAATGAAATAATTGAGGTTCTCTCTATTTGTTCTGTCCTTGTACTTCATTTGCTTCAAATATCTCGAGCTCACCATGAAGCTTCCTCCTTTATTATTCAACTAGAAAACTTGTTGATGAAAATTGCGTCCCAATGTGCCGAAATTTTACTTGGACAAGGTTTAGATGGTGTTCGGAAGCTGTATGATGACCTCCAGTATCGGTCATTCAGAGAAGCCGGTATAGATCATAGCAGCTACACTGTGCAAGGATGGGTAGTTTTAATCAAAGTTCTCAATGTGGCCAAGCTTCCAAAAGGATCATTTTGGGACGTCACAAACGCACAATTACAATTCGACAAAGTCCATCTTATCTCAAATGCGGCAAAGATGGAGAATCTTTGGTATTCTGTTTACACATTACTTCCTCTGTGTGAATTTGATGATATTGGTTGTGTTGTTACGGGTCGGCGCCAAAGTGCTCGGTTTGATAATTGGTCTATTGTTCAGCAGTTGCTTAGGAGAGTTTTTTCTATGTACGGATTAAATCGACGTCAATCGCCCGGCTTCAATGAGTATTGCAAGACTCTTCTTTGTCGGTGTCACTATCTAATGGCTGAATGGGGATGGTGGAACTCTTCTTCATTGATTGGGACAATTTTCGACTTTTTCGCTTCCCAAAATCTTTCTCATTTACGCAATGAGGAAGTTTACCACTCACCACGCTTCATGGAAGAATTAGACATCATTCCGTCCCTAACTATAGAGCCTGAGGATCGATGCTTTCATATATTCCTAAAAATTGTCGCCCTAAGATTTAGGAATCTACGTCAATCACAAGACTTTAAAGGCATTCGAAATCTAGGAGCTCGACTGCTACCAAACCACGATCGACAGTATCCCAAAGAAGAGAAGATCCGTCAACGAGATCTTGCTTCTCTCAGAAATCACCATGATTTGCTCTGTGTATTGTTCTGGTCTATGCCCCCAGATCATCGACCTTCAATATCTCTGGTCCAAGAACTTGTCATATTTGATCGGTCTCACAAAGAAGCTTGTTTAATAAATCTTAAATCCTGGGAGAATTTGGCTCGGTTCATGGTGACAAGCTCGTCTGACCCCATTTCATTTCAACCTTTCAACAAGTGGCAATCCGCATTCTTTACTAGTATTCATAAACAATATATCGGGGTAGAAACAGAAGTAAGGCAGCAATCAGAGGAGATTCATCACGGCAGTGGGGATATGATGACTGAGAATCATATCGCAAAAATTATTCTAACCAATAGAAAGAATATCGAGATTTCTATGTGCAGGTCAATTAAAGCTATTGGGAATATTGTTAAAGTGGCTGCCAGCGATATGATGGTGAAGCAAGCTTTTAATAGTGGTAGGTCCAAGTTAAAATTTTTAAATTTAAACCTTCATTAACCTAACCAGCTGTATTAAACAAAGCCTTGGATCCTAACCTCTATGATATTGGTCCAGGACTAGACTCTCTCTTGAAAGAAGTAATTCAAGTATTAGTCAATTACATGGATCAGATTGACAAAATACACCCATCGATCATGTTTGAAGCAATCAACCTAAATTATAGGAACGAAGATAGCCAGGATAGCCTAGACATGGCAAACTGGGGACGAATAGAAATGATTTCTGTTCGTTATCTCAACTATCAAGTAGAAAATATTTGAGCTAACCAGTTATAGCTACTCGAACCTTTGCTTAACTGTTTTCATTTAGTGGTGAAAAAGCAGATTATTGCTCAATGTAATAAAGGCCCCGAAAATTCGATAGTGGTCCGACTTATGGACTGCTGGAGTCGATTGATTTGTATGGTGACCGAAAGTGATAGCAAGGTATGAAGCCATTAACTGGTTTTTGATATTTTTTTAATAAAATTTAGAAATTTCAATCCTTTCTCCGCATAGACTCAGTCGAGATCTTTGAGAATCGGCGACTTCTAAAATTTAATCATCACTACTGGTCTCTATTTTTAGCTAACCTCTTATATTATGGAAAGTCGTTGGATGAATTTAAAGTAAGTTTGTTTTGTCAACTAACTCTCTTTTACAAAACTTACTAATTGATCACAGTTTTCTTGTTTTGACATTGGACTCGAATGGCTATTGTCTCTGACGGCGCTTGAAGTGCCATCAATGCCAGAAGTTAAACTAACAGCTCAACTGTATCATAAAGGGCACTATCTGTGTACAACTCTTGATTTGAATAAGTTTGAACGTACTCAGATCATTCAAGGTACGTGTGTTCCCCTTTTAAGAGGAATGAGACTTATTATAACAAGCTGCTATTTGTAAAATGAACACGTTACTTGAAGGTTCAACTGAGATAGAGGTTGGTCTTACCAAGAAACAAGCACAACGCTACTTTTCGGAAATACTAGGCGAAGTACAAGATTCTATGCAGCGAGTCCTTGAATCTTTAGAGCCTAACTCCCAACGTCATATATCATATCTCACATTTGCACGATCTGTTATTACCAATATTAAATGCTACGCCAGTAGCTTCAGAAATTTATCAGAATTTTTCATTCGTCCATCAGCACATTATTGGCCTCATGATGCAGATCCAGATTTATACGCTGCTGGTATTGTTTCCTATTGTGTTCGATTCAATCAACACCCCGAAAAGACTTCCTTCGAACTATTCTACTATCTGTACAGTGGATGGACAAGCGCGCTCGTTTTGGATCGACTTGAAGACTTCAAAACTTACATCGAGACTGGCATGAAACAACGAGCATTCACTCACTTTATGCTTGTAGAATTTGTACCAGCAATCCTTGAAGTTGGGTTTAGCTTAAATGGATGGCTGTTATGTTCTACCTTTCTGCCTGCTCTAATTCATCGACTCAAGCGTCTTTTAGAAGCTACAGGACCAGAGTCGCGATGGGCCTCCCAGAAATACGTCAACATCCTCAAGTTCATCGTGAATGGTGCCAAAAATCTTACCAACCAATTTATGTTTCATCCTCGAGGCGCTCATCAAGGACACCGCGGAATCTTGGCTGTGACACTACAATTTTGGCTGCAGAGCGCGGCCGCTTTACGACAGTATATGACACGGAATCTAGAGGTGGCAGGAACTATCGAAGAAATCACCGACGCTCTCAGTAGCTTTATTTACACCACATTGGAATCATTCGCCACAAACGAGTCTCCTCCCGTTTGTGCCGTCAGTGAGTTTGAGGTTTCACGGGGCAGATTTACGGCCCAATTTGCGTCTTACTTGACGCGCGAAATTCAAGACTGTTGGCAATTTCTCGACGAGGCCAAGGATGGCATTGTCGTCAAGGCACGGTCCCGCGAGGCGAGCACGGAACAGTGGTTCAGCTTTACTCTGGGCGAGGTGCTCCGCGGTGAAGTAGCCATGTACGAAGCGCTATTCGAGGATAAATCGGGCGTATACAGATCGCAGACTAGCGATCTGCTCATCCGTAACTTGATGCTCTGAGGAATTGGAGGCGTCTCGACCGCATGATAAATCGATTGAATACCGCGCCCTCCGCCTGGACCGTTCGTTGCGTGATACATCGGAGTGTCTGCGGTTGGTGGCGACTCGCAACTTCGGGCCCGAGGCATCTATGGTGCGAGATTGAGATGCGCAGTGTGACGCGTTCACGCGTCTACTTGGAGAACTATGAGGGGCTCAACGGCTTTGCCACGATGGATTCGTGGGAGCAGGCATCTGGTATCACCATCAAGTAAAAAAAAGTGTGTGTAGCTTTGTCAAAAGTGTAATAACAGAAGAATTATTTTTGGTAGGTCAACTCAGGTGATATTAACGACATGTATGAAGATCAACATGCATATAGTTCCGCCCCGGTTAAGTTTACATCGTCCGGAGACCACTATGGTGTCTCATTAAAGGCAAAGTGAGGTCCGATGACTATTTCGTCTTATTTACGTGAATTAATACAGGGCCACGATTTTCATGATCCAACTCTCTCAGACATACATATGAATATATTAGACCTGCGCCACTGGTCTTACCCTCACAGCCTCCAAGGCTTCTCCAGATGTTCTAGTCCCCCCAAACCCGAGACCCGGGCCCTTCTTCCTTCGGCCCTTCCGATCGCCATACTTTTCATCAAACTTCTTCATGGCGGTCAAGGAACTCATATCCTCGCTAATACTTGAACTTACCTCCTCAATAGCCTTGTCAAAATGAGCTTTGCGGAGCGTGCGCACGCTCGGATATTGGTAAGACCCCTCGCCGCTATGCTGAGCCGCGAGTTCGTTCTCTTCCCGGACACATGTCAAGGCCGCAGCGACACACAAATTCTTCAGGTCTGATCCAGAATAATAGGGTGTCTCTCGGGCGAGCGTAGGGAGGGAGACGGAATCATCAAGGGTTTCATGTTTGAGGTGAATTTTGAGGATTTCTTCGCGATCTTTTTCGACGGGTAGGTCAATTAGGAGTCGTCGGGGCAGTCGTCGGATTATGGCATCGTCCAGATCAAAAGGCCGGTTGGTAGCTATCATGATAAGACCGGTAAAATCATTTATTCCATCCCATTCTCGCAAGAATTGGTTAATCATTTCACGGTGACTAACCCTTTGCCGTGACGTCTCTCGACTGCCAAACATGCTATCCGCTTCGTCAATGAAAATGACACATGGTGAAAGCTTCTTTGCGAGAGTAAAAAGTGCCTTAACATTCTTCTCACCCTCTCCAACATACATATTGTTAAGGTCCGCTGCTGTAACTTCTAAGACTGTTGCACCACTCTCTTTTGCGACCGCCTTTGCAAGGAGTGTTTTTCCTGTGCCTGGTGGACCATAGAGCAATACGCCGGGAATCTTATCTCTACGAAGAATCCCGTACGTGAAGGCCTCAGGACGAGTTAAAGACAAGCTCGTCAGGGTTCTCAAAGTCTCAATAGTTTCCTTTGGCGCTCGAATGTCACTAAATGTAGTACGGATTTTCTCGGGTAATACAACCCCACCTAGTAACTTTTTTTCATATGTATTACAATTTAATGGCTTCCGGTGATCCTTGCTTTTGGCTGCAATAGCGTGGTATTCGGATATTTCATCCACTCCCCATGCAAACTTAACTTTATCACTGTTAGAGAGGATTTCTAAAGCCGAACCTAACGTTCTCCCGTCAAATTTTAATGACTCCAAAGGCGACTGTTGAACACATGTAAGGCCGAACACCGTAGTCGCT
The DNA here is from genome assembly GCA_013170925.1 of Podosphaera leucotricha. NCBI lineage: Eukaryota > Fungi > Ascomycota > Leotiomycetes > Helotiales > Erysiphaceae > Podosphaera > Podosphaera leucotricha. The sequence continues at coordinate 7,183 of JAATOF010000100.1, read as the reverse complement.
ATGCGGTGAACTCGAGGAAAATTCCAGACACTATTCTCCAGCTTAGAAGAAAGGACAGTACCAGTACTGAGATCTTTTTCCAACTCAATGACAGGTTTATTTTCGCATCCTTCAGTGAGTTTTGATATCATATCTTCGAGGTGGCGGATATTAATGGCTCTGATGCGAGCTTTCTCATCTAGTTTGAATTGCTGATATTGTGCTCTGCTATTGTCTGGGGGTAAGAATATTGTCCGCTTTTCCAAGTTTGTGTCATCTTCTTGCAGGATTTGTATGCTTCGCTTATCAAGCATAGCTTCTAGCCCCTCAGTGGTTCCGACGCAGAGAATTTTGCGTCCATTTTTCCATTTTTTGTTGACAATCTTAGATAACCTTTGAAGTAGTTCGGGTCCACCATCGACAGAAGTAAGTTCTTGATAATCTTTAATCTGTATAATTAAAGGCAGGACTACTTCAGATTGATCTTCTCCTAGATTATCTGGAGTAATAACACGCTTAGAATCGGCAGCTTCAACTATGGCTGTTAATATAGCATTCGCCTTCAGATCATTCCATGGGGACTGAGAGGATGATTCTTTTAATCGACAATCAGAGTCTATTTCAAGGTTTCTAGAGCTGTCAATGCTATGATCATCTGACCATGTGGTTGACTTCGATTTATCGCGAGGTTTTTGAATGAATACACTAATTATTTTTGAAAGATTTTCCTCACTCTCACTCTCATCCTCCATCATTTGGTCACTTTTTTCATCATTTGGTTCACTTTTTTTGAAATCGTCGTAGTCTTCTAACCTACCTGAAATTTTTTGGGCGTTAAATCCATATAAAGATATAGTAGATTGATTCCATGCTAAATTCTCGTCAAGGTAAGGCCCAACTATTTGAGCAATATCCTGAGCATCCAGCTGAATCAGGTCAGTTCCTAACTCCGAGGAAACCCTTGAAATTATTTGATCGAGGTACGTTGATGCTCCATTTTTGGAGCATTGGAGAACAGTAATTGGTCTTATTGGAGTCTGTGATGAAGAATTCTTCGGCGGCCGAAGGTCAAGTCCTGCTCTGAGTATAGTCAGAACCTCTTTATAAACATGTTGGTTTAGGGTGTAGACCACTGGTTCTAGAGGCTCAATTTCGGAGGGCTTATCTTCTGGAAGCGCTTTAATGTTATCGAGAGAGACCTCAACACTAGATTTTTTGGCTAGAAGCTTGATATTGCTCCCTCGTCCCCTTCCATCACAATGAACATTGGTTTGCAGGAACCATTCAGGTAGTGAAATGGGAGGGAGGCCATCATTACTCTTTGGATGGAGCTTCCTTGATCTTGACCCATGTCCGCTTCTGGTACGCCGAAGGGAAGGTTGCTCCGGCTTAGAGTTAGGCTCTTCTGAAGAGTCACTTTTTTTCTCTTCGGGCTCAATAGTAGATATTTCTACAGTGTTTTTTTCTATTGGGGAAGCTATTGTATGAGAGGAATCTTTAGGATCAGAATGTAAGGAATCTGACACATGGAAATTCCTTGCTGTAGATACTGAAGGCCCTAGTAATTTACGTGTATATCGTATACCTGGTCGAGGAGCCGTTCGAATTCCTCTGAATAATGTGGTACGCATTCGTGGGTGATTTCCTGCTCATATGAGCGTCTACGAAAACGTGTTTTATATTGATTGTGAGTTAAGCATAGAAGTCTAGAAATAATACCCTTCACAGATCACATGTTTCCTTGAGACACAGATAATACGGAATTTCAATTCTGTGACGTGGAACTGGTATGAATCGAGTTTTGCTGTCTGTCTACTAATTCAAAGTACATTATCTAACTAGTTAAGTAGCTGAAAAGTACGTTCGTTGCTTTGCCTCATCACCTCGTCATTCAACTTCCAACATCCATTTACTTAAATCATCACTCCCAAGGTAAAATCACAGCTACACACTTGAGGCAATATACTAAAGGCTTAATTCTAGTTGTATTATGAAGTTTACGTCCACACTGTTTCAAGTGAATCAATGAATGTCGAATATATTGGTCGTATTCTCTACATGTAGTCTCATTACCAACTTCATCAACCTTAAATCAATTCCGAAAACAGAATAATATGTTCTTACGCGCCGCATTTAAGATTTTCATGGTCTATATAACAAGGTAGATAAACGTCGAACATCGCGACAACTCTTCATTACCAACCGAAGGCAAACGATTTATAATTTCAGCTTTCATGAAAGACATTTGCAATATCCCGACTGCAGCTAATGAGATACAAGTCTACTGGAGACAAAGCTTACTATCGAACTCTATACCGAATGTAAATCTAACATTAATCTTCAGGCAATCAACAAAAACACATTCGAACCAGAATCTGCTGACGTCAAAATACCTTTTTCTAGCAAATCATCAATTAATATCCAAAAGAATCTCCATTTATTTTTTGAAATATGAGTTAATCATGAGTTAAAGGCAACTGAGATCGGATAGAGCATATCTACTGAAAGCCACATCAAAACCACAAATCAGCGTCATCAATGAACTTGTGGGATGGAAGGTAATCGAGCCTTCCGACACCTTTCTAAATAAACGATCACAAAAAGCGAGAGGCCTGACAGCCCTTATTTGAAGACAAGTCCTTTATTCACAATGTGATTGTATCTTAAAAGATGGCTAAATTAGTAATTTTAGAACAGTTTGTATATAACCTCCACGAACTTAATATTAAATTAACAATGAACCCAAAAATAGTAATGAATACATCTGATTAGTCAAGCCCCTGCTCGAAAATAGGTGTACACGATCCACGCAAAGTGTCCTGGAAAGACCTCAAAAATGAACAACATCAGTGTGAAAATCTATATCTCCGTGGTCATAACAAGTATAGTGTTCTATGATCAAAATTTTCACCAAGACGCACCTGAATTCTACTCGATACTTTACATGAAATTAAATTGCACTATATAGAAAGATGAAAAAATTGGGTTATTGAGAGACAATTGTCGTTACTGGCGTTACAGTCGTTTGTTGTAATCAGCCAGAAACTTACACGACCGGACTGCATGAGACAACAAACTTACCGTTGTTTACATGTAATTCTATCATGTGATAAACCATGTTCCGCACAATTTATAGCTAAGGACAGATGAAATATTTATACATTTAAAAGACCCATCATCATCATAACGCAGGATTGTTCGGACCTGCAAACAGATGGCTGGGCTCTCAAATCCGCTCATCCCGCACCATCTATGTTTGCTTCCTACTGCGACCCGCGTTTGCGGATCAGACTCCTGCCATCGCACGAACTTTTGACGACATGCCATCATTCTAGGAAAGTATATCAAGCATCTATGTTTCTTTGCGAGCCAGTGGACACTATGCATGGTATTGATCTCAGATCTGACACACGGGGAGCGCCAACACACTGGTTATGATTATAAGTGCACCAAAAACGTCGATGGAAACAGGGGATTACGCATGACGCCGTGGGACCTTTGGTTGTAAGAATGAAATATGCGCCGTCTAAAGATCAATAGCAGTTTTGGAAGTAAAGTTTTACATGTGATAAGGTGGCAAATCCTCAGAGAGTCCTGCTTCGTCTTGACTCAGGGCTGGATTTTTCATTCTTGTTCGTAATCCAATTCGCTACTTCAGTTGAACTGCCATAAAAATTGTTGATTAACAAAAAGTATTTTAAATATTACCATGTAAGGTGATGCTCACTAAAAGGCTGGGATTTTTTAGTCACCTGTATTATACAAACTCGTCATGAATTCTAAAACTTCGAATCCCAATCTCCTTAAAGTTTTATCGTTAATGTCCTCCTCTTCGAGAATTCGAACAATAATTGCCGGGTAGTCGCGGGAAACTTCAACATTTCCATGCGAATCTAGTTCTTGCCGTCCAGCACGAGTGACAAGGATGGTTAAATTAGGACCAATTATTCCCCGCCAGAGAGTCGCTATCCAGTGCCAGTGATCAATCGGAGAGTAATTATCTTCAATTGGAAGGTGGAGAGCAAAATTATCAGACATGGTGAGGGAGAATCCATCTGGGATGATGGCAATGGGAATCATTCTTGATGGAGAGGAATTTTCTGTTACTTCACTTACAACCAAGGTTGAAGTTGGGGCCATGGATAAATACCTTTTGATCTCCAACGACTTCTCATGCCATTTACTCATGGTCGTAAGCAATTGCATGAAGGGGCTCGACTCCCGGGCGATGGGGGTTACCGATCGAGATGGATTCCTCAGGCTAGAACAATTAGTAGAATGAGAGACGATGCGACACTTCTCCGAGAGGTTAGACGTCTCGGCCAAAGTGTCGGCTGCTCTCCATGATTGAACTGTATAGAAATGATGATTCTCGAGATAATTGAGGACAAAAGTTCCGACAATTTCCCGAAGACTATTATCTGCTCCCTCGACGACAATAAGAATACCATGCATTGCTTGCAGTTGATTGTCGCGAACACATATTTCTAGTGCTGGACAAATAGTGCCAAGGACCATAATCTTTTGCATGAACGGAATCCCCATGATTACTCTTTTAATGTTTTGAGCTTGAGATTGATAGCGATCAGCCTTATCAGTCTCTACAGACTGTTGATGACTCTGGCAAGGTTTTTGCGTTTCTAATGCGATAGTTCGTAAATCTGTTGGAGTATCAGGAACCATTATTATATTGGAGTCTTTATCTTCGGTTAGCGTTCCCTCCTGTAATTTATGTGCGCCTTGACCCAGAAGTTTCGATTCATTTTCGCTTGCGGATGCCAAAAAATTTAGGTTTCGACTACCATGGATCGTACTAGCACAAGATGCAATAGAATATGCTGTAGATAAATGCGGTGGAGTTTTATGAGTATGATGAGATTTACCCATGGTGACACTAGGAATATGAAAGTCATCGCAGTGGTCTTGATGACTTCGTAAATGCTGCTGACCTAGCTTGGTCCGAGGTCGGGATGTATCTAGTGTTGAAAATTCCACATGACAATAGTTAACAGGCATATCAGCTTGAGTACTATCAGTAGCTGGGAGTTTGCAAGGTTTGAGACAACTGATACTAGGGGCCGGCTTGAATGATCTGGAGGACGTCACTGATTTCAATTTACATCTACTATTGCATTTGACACAGAGTGATGAGGTATGGTTGCTTTTCATCTTCGGGCTAGAACCCGTAACAATCATCTTACTTGCTCGTCGAGGTTGATAACGATAACCAGGATATTTGCACAAGTGTCGTTGCTTTTCATCCTGTTGGGTGTGGCCAAATGAGCAATATCATACAAGCACACGAGTGAGTCAAGCTTACCTCAGCTAATCTCTTCCATACATCTTTGGCCTCGGCAGTGAGACTCGTCCATTGATCTCCGATAATCTTTGAAACTTCCGGGTTCGCAAGTTTCGGATTCTGGGCTACCACCTGAGCCTGGCAATGTTGACGGTAAAGGATGAATGCTTTACAAGATTAAACTATATTCTTTATCCTAGAAAAATTTCTCAAAAGCTGTTGGTTCGACATACCGTTCGGAGGCCGTGGTATCTTACGGACAGGTGAACATATACATTCTGGAGTGTTTTTTATACCATCTGACGCAGCCTTATACTCTGATGATCCAAGCCCTGTGATAAGGGAATATGGGTTCAGTGCCTCAAGGTCCTTTTTCCCAGACCTTAATTGCTCCAAGGTACTCCCGGGGGATTCTATCGAGTTCCCACTTGATAAAGATAGGGGATTTTCCATCAAGCAAAATAATCTTTTTCATCCAGAATTTCTGGGGAGATAAACACAGAGAGAATAAATGAAAGATAAAAGTTTCGTCGGCGATCTTTCTGATACAGATATACCCATATTTGGATAATTATTTGAGTGGAACATGTGTAATTGACTATTTTATGGATCAATATGTAAAGTTCTGCAAGCTGTTTGCTTATTTGTATCAGAAAAGATACAGCGTTCATGTCTCGGAACCTTTGAATGGTAGTTTACTCTTCAAAAATCGTCATCTTTAGTTACTCTAGATTACCCATTTCAAAGCATTCTCCTCAGCATGAAAGAAAGTCCTGAAAAATTAGATAATAAGCTAATATTTATGTCGTGTGGGGATGTCTTTGAAAATGTCAAGTCTCATCTTCGACGTGTCGACAGCAAACGTCCGTTGTTAAGTATTTCTTTGATGCCAGTGATTCAGTCAAAATTTTTTCATAGTATGCAAACTGAATCATTCGTCTTTGCTGTAAAATTTAGGGAACTATGAATATATTTTTTGTTCCCTCTCCCTTTCTTTGTTTAGAATTGGGTCCTCCTGAGTAAATCCAATTTAGGAGGGAACCTTTCACCGGGGCTACAAATTTCGTGTATCAGTGAAAACTGATTAGCATTGAATCTGCTCAGTGGAACTTGGAATCTGATGCATGCCGTCTACATTCAATCTAGCGAAGTGTATAAGGTTCGTGGATATAAGCCGTTCAGTTAAAGCCAGGAAAAGGCGCTCATAGAGCGGTAGTAGGTCATGAATCACGTCTAAATTCAACATGGTACGAAATTATCAGGGCAATAAGTGCTCTACACAAGGTGTTGGTATGATAAAGGTCATACGCTTAAAGTTAATAAGTGCACTAAGAGCGATGAAGACAGTCGTTCATATGATATTCAAATTGAAAAGAAAAATATATGTTTCTTCTTCTCTCTAGAGTTATGAAGTTGGTATCTACATTCGGATAATTATTTACCCGATATAAAGGGACTACAAAGGAAAATGTCATGCAGGGACCACCAACTCCAATACCAAAATAGTCTTAGTCAGATTGATCGTTACAACCCAAGGAGAACAAAATTTATCTGATTTTTTATTTCAGTGGTACCTGCGAAAGCTTCATGTAAAATGTATAGTTTCCGACTCCATGTATTTCAATGTCGATGTTCTTTGGTTTTATGAATAACTACCAGAGTATTCTATATGTACAATATTTTTTAGGATCATGATTTGAAAAATTAATTTCTCTTTTATACCAAATTCTGATCTATTATGAAAAAACCTAATATAGATTGTGTGTTCATTTTAGCAATTAATAAAGTGCTGACAAAATTATTTTGATTAGCTTATCTGGTAATTTCTCCGATCCACGTTCTTTCATGTTGTCGGAGTGGCAGAGTCCGGTAAGTTTCGGATAGCAAGGTATGAAATCTTATTAT
>JAATOF010000089.1:0-11694 GCA_013170925.1 Podosphaera leucotricha | reverse complement strand
GGGCATCGCCGCCCTGACGCTGACGCTCGCGGGTATCGCCGTCTTCGGACAAAATCTTCTTCGCGCCTTGTCCTTCCCGCCTGATATCGAGGATCCGGTTCTTCTTGTCCTGGCGGCTACAATCGTGCTGCTGCCCTTGTGGGGCATCGTATTGCGCATCGGCACGGTTGGCGCTGTGCAAGGTTTCGGGAACGCTCGCGCAATAGCCAACCTCGCGTTGGGCTTTCTCGCCATCGCTGCCTTCGCCGCGCTGTTTCGGACAGTCTTGTTTCAGCCGTTCTCGATTGTGTCGGGCTCCATGGAGCCAACGCTGCGCCTCGGCGATTTGGTGTACGCCGATAAGCGAAGCTACGGCTGGAGCATGTATTCGCTGCCGTTCGATCTGGGCTTCAAAACACGCGTCGGCGCGGCAGAGCCCTCTCGCGGCGACATCGTCGTCTTCAGGCTGCCCGGAGACGATGGCGTGGACTACATCAAACGCGTCATCGGACTCCCCGGTGATGAAGTCCAGATGATCCGAGGTGAACTGCATATCAACGGCACGCCGGTCGCGAAGCGCCCGGTCGGCGACATCGTTGTTGAGGACGACGCAGGAGCCGAACGGGCCGTCAGCACTTACGAAGAAACGTTGCCGGAAGGCAGAAAATTCGGCGTGCTCGACATCGAGCAGAACGGTTCCCTGGATGACACGGCCTCGTTCCGCGTGACGCCCGGCCATTACTTTGTCCTGGGCGACAACCGCGACAACTCCATGGACAGCCGATCGCTGGAGCATGTCGGCCTCATCCCCGCCGAGAACATCTTCGCCCGTGTCGCTTTCGTCTACTTCTCCGCAGGAAGCCTGCCCGCCGAAAGCTCGCCAGCGCACGCGTTCGACAACATCCGCTGGGATCGGCTTTTCCTCGTGCCCAAATAAAAAAGCGCGGCATCTCTGCCGCGCTTCCAATCCTATGACACCGTAGCTTATGCCGCGCCGAAACGAGCCTGGCTCGCCTCGCGCACGTCTTCCACTGTCCGCAGCCCCGTGGTCGGTGCCGAAACCAGCACCGCCATGTTGCCCGGCTTGTGCTCATTCCGCAGCATGCGCATGTGAGCCTTCGGAATCTGTGCCCACGAGAACACTTCCGACATGCAGGGGTCGATGCGACGCTCGACCACCAGCTTGTTGGCCTGGCTCGCCTGCTGCAGGTTGGCGAAGTGAGAGCCCTGCACGCGCTTCTGATGCATCCAGAGGTAACGGGCGTCCATGGTCAGGTTGTAGCCCGTCGTGCCGGCACAGATGACGACCATGCCGCCGCGCTTCACGACTTGAACGGAGACCGGGATCGTCGTCTCACCGGGGTGCTCGAACACACAGTCGACGTTCACGCCCTTGCCGGTGATGTCCCAGATCGCCTTGCCGAATTTGCGCATCTCGCCGAGCCACTCGTGATACTCGGGCGAGTTCACCTTCGGGAGCTGGCCCCAGCACTTGAAGTTCTTGCGGTTGATGACGCCCTTGGCGCCGAGCTGACGCACGAAGTCGAACTTGTCGTCTTCTGAGACGACGCCGATCGCGTTGGCGCCCGACGTCGCGCAAAGCTGCACGGCGAACGCGCCGAGGCCGCCGGCAGCACCCCAGACGAGCACGTTGTGGCCCGGACGCAGGACGTGCGGACGGTGGCCGAACAGCATGCGGTAGGCGGTGGCGAGCGTCAGCGTGTAGCACGCCGCCTCTTCCCACGTGAGGTGCTTCGGGCGCTCGAGAAGCTGACGGTCCTGCACGCGGCAGAACTGCGCGAAGCTGCCGTCCGGCGTCTCGTAGCCCCAGATGCGCTGGGAGGGCGAGAACATCGGATCGCCGCCGTTGCACTCTTCGTCGTCGCCGTCATCCTGGTTGCAGTGGATGACGACTTCGTCGCCGACCTTCCAGCGCTTCACCTTGGAGCCGACGGCCCACACGATGCCGGACGCGTCCGAGCCTGCGATGTGGTAGGGCTGCTTGTGAACGTCGAACATCGAGATCGGCGTGCCGAGCGAGGCCCAGACGCCGTTGTAGTTGACGCCTGCAGCCATCACGAGCACCAGCACGTCGTGGCTGTCGAGCTCCCAGGTCGGGACGACTTCGACTTGCATCGCCGTATCCGGCTCGCCCTGACGCTCCTTGCGGATCGCCCATGCATACATGTTCTTCGGCACGTGGCCGAGCGGCGGAATCTCGCCGATTTCGTAGAGATCTTTCTTGGCCTCGACAATCGCGGGCGCTTCCGGCGTTCCGGTGCTGCCTTTGACCGCGGCGCTTTGGCTTGACATGCTCTCGTCTCTCCCTGACGCGAAGATGGGTCCACTAGGTCGGCGGAAATCGACCAACGCAGGGTCCCGGTAGCGGGGCCGTGTCGGATCGAGTTCGTCTGGGCAAATCCGCCGTTTTCTGACGGAAATCAGACTTTAACGCGTGTCCGAATTGCCCCTCCGTACCTTTCGGCCTCGTTTCAAGCACTTTTTCGCGACGCAATAAAGAGTTTGTCGCACGAGCTGGAATAACCTCTGCAGGTTTTGCCCGTGATGTTGAGGACTAAAGGAGGAGGGCTGGTGTGGGACCGGCCACACGAAGAGTTAATCAAATAGCGCTAGAACCCCGCTTTTGAAGAGGGATCTGAGGTCGCGACCCGGGAGCGCTCATGAGCCGCGATGACGCATTAAGGGTTCTGGTCGAAATCGCGACGGCCGACGGCCTGAGCCACGGCATCGTCGGCGCCTTGACCGTCATCGTATTTGTGATCATGCGGGCCATGCTGCCCGTGAAGAGCCTGGCCATCGTATTCGCCCCCGGCATCTACCTGGGCGGCCTCATCGGTATTTTCCTGGGCCATCACTGGAATTTGGTCCTGACGGCCGAAAAGGAGGCGAACGTCGTCGCACTCGCCGCGGCGGGCATGATCGCAGGCCTCCTCGTCATGATGCTCCTCGCGCGTGCCTTCGATGCTCTGACGCGCATCCGCAACCCGGTCGGCGCCAAGCCGGCCTAGGCCTCGCCCGGTGATTTATTCTTGTTTTGAGGAGGCGACGCCGGACGCGAGTTTCAGCGCATAGATGCGCACGTCTTTCGGCCAGCCGGCCATGTGCGCTTCGAAGCCGTCCAGACGCCCATCGAATAGAGCGCGCGTCGCCTCCTCGAACCCGGGGAAATCACCCGCCAGAGCTGACATGAAACGATAGGCCGCTTCTCGCCTGGCGCGTTCCTCACCTTGCCCGCCATCGGCGCGGCGCGCTTCCTCCACCAGTCGGCGCAGCATCACGGAAGCACCACCTGGCTGCCGCGCAAGCCACTCCCAATGGCGTGGGAGCAGCGTGACTTCACGCGCCACGACACCAAGCTTCGGGCGACCGCGGCCGCGCGGAGACTGGTCGGCGCGCGGCTCAGAAGGGCCGAACCCGCTGGTTTCGTCATGGCGCTTGGAAAGCCGTTCGAGGATCTCGGCTTCTCCGCCCCGCAGATCGAGGTCGACCACCGCCCCGGTCGCGTCGTCGAACGTGAGAAGGGGGCCTTCAGCACCCAACTCACCTGCCTGTTTGACCACGAGCGCGACCTCGCTGAGCGGTCCCGCGGCGAGCAAGCGGTGATTGCCGAATGCGGTGCAAGGCTTGGAAGAAAACTCCGGCATGTGTGTCCTCCTTCAGAGCCACATTAATACCCGGGTGATATTTACATGTTAATATTACCCGGGTACTAATAGCCTAAATCAGTTAGGTTGGCCGTATCCCGGAGCGCAGCATGAGAGATGATGAAAAGAGGGCGGCGCGGGCCGCGTTCAAGGAGCGAAAATCTGCCGCCGGCATTTTTGCGGTGAGATGCTCATGCACCGGCAAGGTCTGGGTCGGCCAATCTCAAAATCTGGGTTCGGCGCAGAACCGAGTCCAATTCATGCTCAAGTTTGGCAACGACAACCTTTCCGGGCTCAAGGAAGCCTGGTCAGCCCACGGCGCCGACAACTTCGCCTTCGAAGAGCTGGAACAACTCGATGACGAGGAGGCGATTTACGTTCGCGACAAGCTATTGAAGGAGAGGCTGGCGTACTGGGTGAGCAAGCTTGGAGCCATTCACCTCTGGCGATGAGGCTTCACCCGTGACGAATTGGACTTTGGCCTTGCGCCCGGCCGCCGGTACTTTATTTGGACATCTTTTATTTTCGGGCGAGGTTCAGGGATGTCGGAGAAAAAGGCTAGCGAGACGGCTGCGAAGGCCCCGGTGCGGGACAAGCCTTGGCTGTTTCGTACCTATGCCGGCCACTCCAACGTTGCGAAGTCGAACGCCCTTTACAGAAGCAATCTGGCCAAGGGCCAGACGGGCCTGTCGATCGCCTTCGATCTGCCGACGCAGACGGGTTACGACTCCGACCATGAGCTGGCGCGGGGCGAGGTCGGCAAGGTCGGCGTGCCGGTATCTCACCTTGGCGACATGCGCACGCTGCTCGATGGCATCCCGCTCGACCAGATGAACACGTCGATGACGATCAACGCCACGGCCGCGTGGCTGTTGTCGCTCTACATCGCGACCGCCGACGAAACCGGCGCGGCGCGCACGAAGCTCACCGGCACCATTCAGAACGACATCATCAAGGAATACCTGTCGCGCGGAACGTACGTCTTCCCGCCTGAGCCGTCGCTGCGGCTGATCAAGGATACGATCGTCTTCTCGTACAAAGAGGTTCCGAAGTGGAACCCGACGAACGTCTGCTCCTATCATCTGCAGGAAGCAGGCGCGACGCCGGTGCAGGAACTCTCCTACGCGCTTGCAACCGGCATCGCCGTGCTCGACACGGTGAAAGCCTCGGGCGAGGTGCCGGACGAAGATTTCGGCACGGTCGTCGGCCGCGTGTCGTTCTTCGTCAACGCCGGCATGCGTTTCATCACCGAGATTTGCAAGATGCGCGCCTTCGGCGAGCTCTGGGACGAGATCACGCGCGAGCGCTACGGCGTCACCGATCCGAAGCACCGCATGTTCCGCTACGGCGTGCAGGTGAACAGCCTCGGCCTCACCGAGCCGCAGCCCGAGAACAACGTCTACCGCATCCTGCTCGAGATGATGGCGGTGACGCTCTCCAAAAACGCACGCGCCCGCGCTGTGCAGCTTCCGGCGTGGAACGAAGCGCTGGGCCTGCCGCGTCCGTGGGATCAGCAGTGGTCGCTGCGCATGCAGCAGATCGTGGCCTACGAAACAGATCTTCTCGAATACGGTGACATCTTCGATGGCTCCGCCGAGATCACGCGCAAGGTCGAGCAGCTCAAGGAGCAGGCGAAAGCCGAGCTCGCCACCATCGATCGCATGGGCGGCGCCATCGCCGCGATCGACTACATGAAGCGTCGCCTTGTCGAGAGTAACTCGGCGCGCCTCCGTCAGATCGAGACGGGCGACCTTGTCGTCGTCGGCGTCAACCGCTGGACGGAAACCGAACCCTCGCCGCTGACGGCTGGCGAAGGCGCGATCATGGTCGTCGATCCGGCTGTCGAAGCCGAGCAGGTCGAGCGCCTCAAGGCATGGCGGGCCGCGCGCGATGCCAAGGCGGTCGAGAAGACGCTCGCGGATCTTGAGTCCGCCGCCAAGGAAGGCCGCAACATCATGGAAAGCTCGATCGCCTGCGCCAAGGCCGGCGTGACGACTGGCGAATGGGGCACCACGCTGCGCCGCGTGTTCGGCGAATACCGCGCTCCGACCGGTGTCGCGCAGGCTGCGCCCGACCGCTCGGGCAGCGGACTGGAAGACGTTCGCGCGGCCGTCGATGCGGCCTCGGCAAAGCTCGGCCGCCGCATCAAGTTCCTGGTTGGAAAGCCGGGCCTCGATGGCCACTCCAACGGCGCCGAGCAGATCGCCGTGCGCGCGCGCGACGTCGGCATGGAAGTCGTCTACGAAGGCATCCGTCTGACGCCGACGCAGATCGTGCGCGCAGCCGTCGATGAAAGCGTGCACGTCGTCGGACTGTCGATCCTGTCCGGTTCGCACGTACCGCTCGTGTCCGAGCTGATGGACCGCATGCGCAAGGAAGGCTTGGGAGATATTCCCGTCGTCGTCGGCGGCATCATCCCGCCCGAGGACGAAGTGAAGCTCAAAAGCTTCGGCGTTGCGGCCGTCTATACACCGAAGGATTTCCAGCTGAACGACATCATGTCCGATATCGTTCGTCTGGTCGAAGGGCAAGAAAAGGCCGCTTGATCGACAGACTTATGCTCCGCCTTTCACCGCTGTTACGGCGGTGAGGGGTCGGAATTTGGACAAGAATCGTAGGCAGGTTTGGAACCTGCGGCGGGACTCCGAATTAGGGCTGAATGCTCTTGGGGAGGGGGTCATGCAAAATGAAGCGCAAGAACGCCCGGATCGCCTTGAGATCCGGGGGATGTCGGCGTGGCTGCCTCTGTTGGCCATTCTGATTGTGTTGTTTGGCGCGTTTATTGTGTTCAAAGCCACGGTCCGCAAGGAACGCGAGGTTTCTGGCGTCGTTCAGCGTGCCGCGTGGCGCCTGAACGAAGAGACCGGACAACGCTATCCGGATTTCGAAGTCGAGCTTGACGGCGACGACGTCGTGCGGGTTCGTACAATTGCTCATCAGTTGCCTAAGGTTGGCGAGCGTGTGGTGCTCCGCAAACGCCGGATGCTCGTCGGCAATACCACCTATCAATGGGACGGCCCCTCGGCGCGAGACGCCGCGCCTGCCGCTACGCGCGTTTCCCTGCCGTAGTGTGACGGAAGTTATCTTCGCATTTCGTTTTAGCCGAGTTATAGAGGCGCGGAAATCCGGGCGGGTCGTCGCCCGGTGAGCGAAAGTGCAGGGCGATGCGCGAGGAAACGAAACGTCGGCTTGAGCGGCAGCTTTGGCTGCAGCGAGCCAAGTGGGCGGGCGCCGGTGTGGTGCTGATGGCCGGAATGGCCGTTGGCTTCTGGGCCACGGGTCTCGACGCCACCGTTGAAACGCGGCACGTTCCTGGCACCGTGGCTGCGGTAAACCCGCTGGTGGCGAAATCCACGAAAGCCATCGAGGACGGTCTCTCCGTCGACGTGAAGCTCGATACCGGCCGTCTCGTGCACGTCATGGTCCTGAAAAAGACCGATCCTCACGTCGGCGACCATGTCGAGGTTGCCGAGCATGTGCACGGCACCGGCCGCGTCACGTATTCCTGGAAATAGGAGCTGTTTCGCGCTTCAGCGCGCGTTGACTGGGATCGGCCCGTCGCTATAGTGCGCGCTTCTTCGTTCCCGCATGTTTTTCAATGCCTCTGTGGCGGAATCGGTAGACGCGGCAGACTCAAAATCTGTTGTTGGCAACAACGTGCCCGTTCGAGTCGGGCCAGAGGCACCACACAATCAATGATGTAGCGGCATTTTCGCTGTCTCGATGGCAAGCGAACGTCCGCTAGTAACCATCTACTCGCGCATGAACTCTCTAGTTTCAAAGCTCGCGTATCGTTTAAGCTGATAGATGGTCATCATCAGGAACGACGCGATGAACATCGTGGCGGTGAAAAAGACGTAGGGCGCGACCCCCGCGTAGGTCACGCTAGATAGCATCGCCAGAAGGACCACTAGGCCGATCATCCAGAAGAGGTTGATCGCAGGCTTTATCAGCACTAGCCCGACAATAGCTCGCCGAACGGCATTCACCTGCAACACATCGATGCAATCTTCTATGGTTTGTAGGCGCGGCATTAGCTCATGGTGCACATCATCAAAATCGACGTCTGACCGATCCCCGGCGGCCTCGTCTTCCATCCAGCGAATCAGCCCTGCGGCGGCGATATCCCACCATCGGTAGCCCGTTTCGGAGAGATCGAATTCAGAACTTTTGGTCATCTCGAGCGAACTCAAAAACTCGAGGTATCGATTGTTCACACCTTTCGCGGAGTACAACTCGTTGAGATAGGCGCGAAGTTCTATAACGAGATCCTGGTAACGGCGGAAAGTAACGAGTTTTTCTGAGTCCGCCTTGTGGCCCTGCTGGATTGCAAGCCCGAACACTAAGGGCGCAATGATCGCGCATATGCCCCCAACCCCGAAAAGAAAACCCTGAAACTGAGATACATTCTCGAACGGAGGACGGATTGTCTCCCGAGAAATTACGAACCCGTATGAGAGAATTACCGCGGCGACGGCGGAAAAATAAATTTGCCACCGAGTTTCCATCAGCAGCGCCGCCAACGTCTTTTTCGGAGTGCAGTCGCCTTGTGTCGATTCAGTAGGATTGACCAGCGGCAAAGGCACCCCCCAAGCCTTGAACAATACGCATGCGCACAAATAGCATGCGCGCCATTGTGTTGGCACTAGGGCGTAACAAAGTGTGCAATGGAACATGCGTTCCCCAGGCGCTTGTAGCGATGCAACCGTACCAAAGTCCTGCTAGCGCATGCATCGCACGCTGAGCTGACGACTTCGACATCCCACGCGAACACCTGTACTAAGGGCGGAGGAGCATCTGCCCCATGACCATCCGGCCCGGCCCGCGCAATCTCATCACCGACGTCGACGGCATCGCCGTCGGCAACGCGCAGTGCACCTCCGTGCGCAGCGGAACGACGGTCGTGCTGCCGAAGACGCGCGTCGTGGCTGCCTGTGACGTGCGCGGCGGCGCACCCGGCACGCGCGAGACGGACGCTCTCGATCCGAGCAACCTCGTCGATGCGGTCGAAGCCATCGTTCTGTCGGGCGGCTCGGTCTATGGCCTCGAAGCGATGTCCGGCGCCGTCGCCTGGCTCGGCGCGCGCGGCCGTGGCTTCGCGCTCGGAGAAACGCCACGCGTCTCGCCGGTCGTGCCGGGCGCGATCCTGTTCGATCTCCCGAACGGCGGAGACAAGGAGTGGGGCGAGACGCCGCCCTACCGCGATTGGGCGATGCGGGCGTGCGAAAACGTTGCGGACGACTTCGCGCTCGGCAACGCAGGCGCCGGCATGGGTGCCATGGCTGGCAACATCAAAGGTGGCCTGGGTTCAGCAAGCGCGCTCGACGGCGACCTGCAGATCGGCGCGCTCATCGCCGTAAATCCGTTTGGCTCCGTCGTCCTTCCGGGAACGGGAAAGTTCTGGGCTGCGCCTTTCGAGATCGATGCCGAGTTCGGCGGTCGCGGCTGGCCGTCCGCATCGCCGTCTCTCTCCATACAAGATCCACTCAAGGGAACGCGGCTGGACGTCACCGAACTCGTGCCCGGCGGCAACACGACTATCGGCGTCATCGCCACCAACGCCGCGCTGACCAAAGCCGAGGCGAAGCGCATCGCCATCATGGCGCAGGACGGGCTTGCGCGCGCGATCCGCCCCATCCATTCTCATGTTGATGGCGACACGCTGTTCACCCTCGCAACCGGAACGGTTCCGCTCGCCGAAAGCCCGCTTGACCGGCTGATGCAGCTCATGAGGATTGGCGCCATCGCGGCCGATTGCACGGCACGCGCAGTTGCGCGCGGTGTGTATGCCGCGGACGACCTCGGCGAAATCCCGTGCTACCGATCGAAGTTCAAAGGTTGATGAGAACAGACGTGAGCAAGCGATCCAAACAACCGACGCGCCAAACCGCGAAGCGCTCCAAGCCTGCATCGAAGCAGCCGGCCAAACGCGAGCGCCGTCGCAGCGACGCAAACATGCTCGAGACCATGCGGGAGCGCGGCTCGGACGATGCCGTCTGGACGGCCGACGGTGAGGAAAAGCCGTTCTGGGAGACGAAGCGGCTCGAGCACATGTCACCGGAGGAATGGGATTCGCTGTGCGACGGCTGCGGCCAGTGCTGCCTGAACAAAGTCGAGGAAGAGGACACGGGCAAGATTTATCTCACGCGGCTCTCGTGCCGACTGCTCGATCTCAATTCGTGCCGCTGCAAGGATTACGAGAACCGCTTCGCGCGCATGCCCGATTGCCTGTCGATCGACGTCAAAGCCGTGAAGAAGCTCAAGTGGCTGCCGGAGAGCTGCGCTTATCGCCGGGTCAATGAAGGCCGCGGGCTCGCGTGGTGGCACCCGCTCGTTTCAGGCGACCCCGAAACGGTGCATCAGGCCGGCGTGTCGGTGCGCGGTTGGGCGCGCAGCGAGAAGGGCGTGCCAGAGGACGAAATCGCTCGCTATATCATCGGCGAAGCCGGCTGAAGCGAAACCGGGAACCAAACCCCGCTATCTGCGTTATTTCACCAGACGGTCGCCGGTCACACGGCGAACGTTAGGCGCCGAAAGGTGCTGCCCCGTCCCGGAGCCGCAAGGCTCCCCGGCGGGGTAAGTCTTACCCTCCTACTCCTCCATCCACTCCTGCCACGCATGTTGAGGAGGCCGGGCGAAAGCCCGGCCCGAGTAATTTCGCGCTCACGTCTTCTCGTGATTGAGGCAGACGGAGTTGATGCAGTAGCGCTTGCCCGTTCCTGTCGGCCCATCGTCGAACACGTGACCAAGATGCGAGCCGCAGTTGGAGCAGCGCACTTCCGTCCGCACCATGCCGTGCGACGCATCCTCCACATATTCGATGGCGCCGGGCAGCGCCTGGTCGAACGACGGCCAGCCGGTGCCGGATTCGAATTTCGTGTCGGACGAGAAAAGCTGAGCGCCGCACGCTGCGCATGAGAACTTGCCGTCCGCATGCGTGTTGAGATGCTCGCCCGTGAACGGCCGCTCCGTGCCGCCCTGGCGCAGCACGCGATACTGCTCCGGCGAAAGCTTCTCTTTCCAGTAGGCCTCGTCATGGGTGTCTTGGGGTTTTGTTGTCATGGCGATGTCCTCACGCGATCGTTTCTGTTTGGGCCGGACTTTCGGATCTTGTCCGCCAGCCGGAAAAAAAGCAGTGCGGCAACGATTGCCGCGTAGACGAACGGCTCCACGGGCCACGCCTTCACCAGCATGATGAAGTGCAGCGCGGCGGCCGCCGCCGCAAGGTAAACCCAGCGATGCAGCTTCTGCCACGCCGTGCCGCCGAGCCGCTTGATCATTGTCGCGTTCGACGTCACCGCCAGCGGTATGAGGATCAGGAAGCTCACGAGCCCTACCGTTATATAGGGACGCTTGACGATATCCTTCCAGATCAATCCGAGGTCGAGCTGCTGATCGAGCCACACGTACACTGTGACGTGAAACAGCGCGTAGAAGAACGCAAGGAGCCCGAGCGTGCGCCGGTAGCGGATTAGGTTCGGCCCGCCGAGCCGCCGCAGAGGCGAAATGGCGAGGCCCGCCACGAGAAATCTGAGCGCCCAGAGCCCGAGGGAGCGTTCGAGTGTCTTGAGCGGATCGGCGCCGAGCTGGTCCGACACGGCAAGAGTGAACGTCCACGCAGCAGGCGAGAGCCCGAGGGCATAGAGCGCCCAACTCCCCGGCCCGAGCCACGCCGGCAAAAGCTGCTGCGCACGTTCGCGATCGGCCGTCGGAACCGGAGCCGAACGACGACTTGTGATGGCCTCAGTAATTCGCACGCAGATCCATCCCCGAGTAGAGGCTCGCAACCTGTTCACCATACCCGTTGAACATCAGCGTCGGCCGCCGCTTGGCGAAAAGACCGCTGCCCTCGCCGATACGCCGCTCGGTCGCCTGGCTCCAACGCGGATGATCGACCTCCGGATTCACGTTCGAATAGAAGCCATACTCGCTTGATGCAGAAGCTTGCCACGTCGTCGTCGGTTGTTTGTCGACGAGAGAAATGCGCACGATCGATTTGATGCTCTTGAAACCATACTTCCACGGCACGACGAGCCGCAGCGGCGCGCCG
>JAATOF010000087.1:0-16874 GCA_013170925.1 Podosphaera leucotricha | reverse complement strand
AAGACGCTAATATACCCTGTTGACCCATATTTTTCTGACCAACTCGTTCTTTACCCCTGGGATACAGTAGCCTTAATATATGTGTCCGGATTTATCCGGCCCCGATATACCCCACAGACCCCTGTAATAACTTACCGTAGCGGCACAGTACTCCCAGATTAGGATAATGAGTGTAAATTACCTGTGCGTGCTGGACAAGTGTTTGAAGGGCTTAGATAGGGGTGCATCCTAGTATTTTTACGAGCCGAATTTTAGCGTATTATAGATAGTGTCGGGATAAGTAATATTCCGGCTTCCCAACAAACCCCCGCTTACATGTACAATTCCCCCGCCATGCAAACCATCGAACAACATTCCCAATCATCTAACCTCTTGAGTAAACTTGAACAAACTTTTTGAATAAGATGCATGGTTTCACTAAAGGTAAGTGAAGGTGTTGATGGCCAGTGGACTCTCAAGCATAGAGATCCCCAAATATCCGCACACAATCACGTAGTAAGTCACAGCTCCTCGCTCATCGAGCATCGTCGGCTAGACAGAGAGAAAGAATCATGTTAGGGAGTTACTCTCAACCGGAGTCTGGCCAAAATAGATTGGCTTGATTCTTCGAATGGAGGACCCGATTATATCTGCCTCTCATCGAGAAATATAAAATATTAGAGCTGAAGCCGCTCGAGAATGAAAACAGGGCCAACCATCGTCCTAAGCCCCAATCACTAATTTGGTGCTAGGTCAGACAAGTGGGCAGATGTTCTTCCGTTATCAACTAGATACCTCGCTTCGAATATCAATGATTCTCTTTGCCGTCTGTAGAGATGTATTTTATGCGAGACTTCATTTTGAAATCTTGCTAATAGATTGTACTTATAGAACGAATAAATATGATATGCCGCTTCTCCATTTCATGGATGTTGATCATGGCAATTCTTTTACCATTGCTCTTTGTTTTTTGGATCGTGAGATCCTATCACAAACTACGATCGAGCGTTGGAGTGGTTGATCGAGGTCGTATATACCCACGAAGGTGTCACTATGGCCATCTTACATTGTAATGGACTGTGAAATAGCTTTAAATAATGCTATTGAACAAAGGTTTCTAGCCGAGCACTCGAAAAGAATTCTTTGTCGATGGTATATAACGAAAAATATATATGCCAAATGTAAATCTTCGTTCGGGACAGAAGATCGATGGGAGGTATTTTATCGAGCTATTCATTGCGTTATGGACTCAAAACCTATTGAAGAGTACGACGATACAATTCAAGAGTTGAAAAATGAATTTCACTTCAACGATGGTACTTTCTCAATTTCCTCACCTTGATGTATACTAACGACTAACAAGATACTATGACTAAGCTCTGAACATGAAACAGTGTCTTATGTAATAGGGAAATAGTTTGGGCGACGAAGAGATTTTTGTTGCTGCATTTATTGATCAACATTGTAACTGCGGAACTACGACAACCTCTCGCATCAAAGGTGGCTATCGTCGACTGAAGGACTGGATCGCAGGATCTTCGAAAGACTTGCAGTCTGTTATAAATGCATGTCGTCTTTCTATTTCCTCCCAATTAAATGAGATAGATCTTGACGTTAGATTCAAGACAAGCACGATCCCACTAGCATTCATAAATCCAAAGTATAGTCACTGTATTGGATACATCTCCCACAGTGGCCTAAGCAAACTACGGCATCAGTATGATCTTCTAAGGGATGAAGCAACACATTCAGAGTCATGGAATTCTACTACTGTATGCACGGGTCTATTCACTGCTGCATACGGGATCTTATGCTAGCACAAATTTAAAAATATACCACAGAGATAACCAAAGTAAAAACTCCAAAACTCACAATTAATAAATAGATTTAGACGCCAAGCGATTTTCATCCTTTCTGGCATATTCACTTTGAGCGTGACAGGGTGCTCAGACGCCGTCTTGATGATTTTTCTGCCAATTTTTTTTGATCATGATGCTTCCCTGGAAAGCAACTCAAACAACTCTAAAGATTGTAGTAAATTTTACACTGAATTTATGCTGATTTTAAAGCTGAGAATGCCAGAAAATTCAGTAATCAGGACTACAAGCTCAATGACCACACCGAAAAGCTCAAAAAAATCGAGTTGATTCGATAAGTATGAAACTATGATCCAATCACTGGCAAATCGCCTTATCAATGCTTCTGAAGACCCCGATCACAATCTCCATTCAAAATCTACTACTGATTCTGTTACTATCCAACACAATCAAAACAAAGGAATCGGAGTTGCATTTCCATCGTCGGATTTTCTTTTTCGGCCAAACATTAAATGACCCTTGCTCTTGTCACCATATTTCTCGACCATTTACAGTTCCCTCTAGGCCATTGTTTACCTCAAATATTGTCCAAAATGGATTACCGTCACAAAGCCGCCCATTTTGCCATCGATCCCATTATCCCACCACTACAACTGCAAATATCTCTGCAAATCTGCAAAAACTACTTAGCAAATCACTATTATGGCTGCATATGTACACACAAACTCAACCAAATCTTCAGCCTCTAATGCCTGCTCCATCGCTAGCCCGTTGGGTTATAGACTACTCTGAACTAGGCTCAAAATACTTTTCTTAATGCTGTGGATTACAGCACAGGATGGCTTGAATCTGGCTTTTTAATTTCTACTTCTTTCTTAGTTATTGGTTCCTCTGCTGAAATATATTATCAACGTTTTTGGAGTGCCAAAAGAAATAATGAGCCATAATGCCGTTACTTCATGAGTATCGATGCAAGAGTGCAACATAATATTAAATCAAGGCAGTCACTCTAGCTCGTCCACGTGGAAACGGTGAAGTAGAGCAAGCGAATGGTGTTCTCAAGAGTATCCTTAGACAAATTTTTATGCAGAACCCTCGAACTTCATTGAATGATGCTCTAGCTTGTTCTGCGATGATTTAAATCCGGCAAATTAGATTATTTGGCTACATCCCATAATTTCTCCTTTTCAGAACTTGCCGCCAGAACAAAAATCAACGTTCTCAGCATACACTAGAGACCCGATGCCTGATGAAGATCGCGCCTCGGCGCATGAAATTGCACAGCACCACCTCGTACCTATAGCTAGATGTTATATTGCCAGTACTGAAGTGACACATATTTAAGTAAGATCATATCTGCTGGAGAAAAAAGAGTTGACCCAAGTGTACGCCCCAGGTGACTAAGTTCTCCAAGGCAAAGAATTAACAAATTTCAGCCCTACTACGATAATCCTTAGGGAATCGCAGCTTATCGTTTATTCAGGGAAAATTTACTCTATGGTTTCACCAGAAGGTTTCCTGATGGTTAATAAGTATAATGGGACATATTTTTTTCCAGCATATGTTTGAGATGAATATCGTGTTATTGGTCGAAATTGAGAGTGAACAGTAACTTTAATCAGCCTTGTCTAAAAAGTAATTAGGAAGAGGGATACTAAAGTTCCCATCACGTTGACCATACAAAGACCTACATATTTTAGTCATGAGTGTCGAAGTAACCTTGTATTATTAAGAACTTCGGTAGTATAAGTGAAGGGGCCAAAGAGCAGAAGACATACAAACCACAGATTCTAATCTGACTTGCTATAACTGGTATATGCCATAGTACAAGTCCCTAGAGTCGCGCCAGCCTATAGATTCTCCAAGGAACCTCAGCTTTGTGTATTGGATAACTAATTCATTATACTACCTCAGGCAAAGATTCTAAATTTTTAAGCCTAGACACTATGAGGCCCCTCGACTAGACGCATATGTTTTTACTCAGAATGGTAAAATTTTCAGAAAATTTTCGGGTTCGGGAGAAGGGGGCAATCCATGAACAGTCTTTTCAAAGTACCTGATCGGAAAGAAATTCTTTTTGTTTTCGAAATAATGTTTATGTTAGTTGCTTGGATATATCTCGAAGCATATCAGCTGCTCGCCGATTGCGAAGTATTGATCGATCTTGGGATACCATACTTGGTAACAACTGCTTTTTTGGATAAATTTGAATTATTTTTCAAATCTAGGATAGCTTAACGAATTGATTCTTTACCTTGGGATATAGTAGATGCATTTTTGGCTATGTATGTAATATATTTTTAACCAGATGTCTGTAGAATTTGACGAATTTGGGGTGAACATTATGGGTCATTGTAGGGGGACCGGGCGTATGAACTCTTCAAAAGGAATAAAATGTTGTTGATTTAAGGACTCATGGGGTTTCTTTTCGGCTAGTTTCATTAAGCCTTAAAGCTAAGTTCAATCACGTTATTACATATACATGTACGTTTCATCCATCTTCTTTATAAAAACTAAATCGAGTGCATATCAAATATTCTAGCTACATATCAAGATAACAGGAATCTGAAGTTTATTCTAATGTCAGTAATGTCAGATCATAAGAAGACTTTCCAAGATCGATCTAATCTCGGAGGTTCGTTGATAAATTGCTAACTGACCTACCACGCTGCAACGTGTATCTGAACGCCAGTTTCTTCTTGATCTCTAAAAAATAACTTTCTATCATGTCATTTGAGACTACATTGAGTAAGAAGCTGACTCAAGTTCGTCATTTGGATGTGAACTGCAAGTGCCTGATTTATATTCATCCTAATTTGATCATCCCAATCCATTTACACGCATGTGAATTATACAAAGAACTGTGTGTGATTGTGCTAAAAGAAACTTTGAGGCTTGAGAATCGATAAGTTAGAACAAAAAATATGGATTCAGCTCAAAGATCAAATGTAGAAAAAGGAGAGCGTCTTTTATTCTGTAGCTATTATGTCAACTGTGTGATTACGAGTAACCTACACAAGAATATGATGGAACGATGGCTGTCAGGACATTACGTACTTCAAGTAAGTCATCAATCTCAATATTAGCTCCAAAAATGACGCAGACTCTGCCTACAAAACTATCCTCTTCTTCTTCAGAACGGCTACCATTCACACTCGAGTCTTATTTCTCTCGCGGCCAACTAGCATTAGCTTTCGCGATTCAAAAGTCGAGGCCAGAACATCTAACTACAGCTGGTGAGGATTTTGATAATTATATTGGTATACCGGATTCTAATAGTACCATAGAATTCTGTCAGCAGCTTCAAAATCATATAAAACTAGGAGAACCTACCCCTGAAAATGAACTTCGATATGTTGATAGCGTTGAATTTTGGAAGGATCAGTATTCTCAAATTCGTCTCCAGAATAAGGCTTTAGAGGAAAGAGTCCACCACTTGGAGGAGAATCTACAAGGAATACCACTTCTAGGGCAGACTAAAAGCCCTGAAACTCTAGCTATACAACAACATATCTGGAAATTGTCAGAAGATATTGAACCTAAAGAAAGTCTAGATATAGAAACTTTTTCCGTTAGTCAGAAAGCGTTGACTTGGTCAGACTATCGGGGTGATCAAAAGTGCTTTGACGACGACCAGGCTCTGAAACTTTGTGCCAACGGTGAGACTTGCACCCATCAATGTGAATCGTATATTTCCATTCAAAAAGCTCATTGTTTTTAGTACTTCGTATTGGCCGGGAGCGGGCAAGGCTCGAAAAATCAATCACAAATACTGAGTCGCTCAATCACATCAAAATCTTGGTCAAACAGACAACACAACTTCTCAAATCTATCGATGAGGTTGTGTCAGATAGTTTTCAGCCATACCAGCTCATGAAGACAAGTAATAAAGACTCTCAAATCTCAAATTTGATCTTACAGATAATGAATCAGGTTACAACAGCTTTTCTGTCTTGTTTTAAAGCCCTCAATGAACTTTCGGGAAAAATTTCCGATCAAACTAGTAATGACAGGGTTATTTATCATATGGTCATGTTTTTTAATCGGAGTCTTGAGTCGTTGCATGCTATGACTCTCACCCAGACAGAACAAGAAGCCGCTCGATCTCATAATCTTGCCAGTCCACCCAAGTACGATGTGGATGAAGAATATATCGTCAACAGAAGTCTAGTAAACTGCTTGGTATTGATTCTCAAAAGCCTTGACTGGAAAGCTGATGTTCCAGGGCACTGTGATTTGCTAGAAGGTGTTTTATGCTCAATCCTAAAGCATACAGGACGCTTAGTATCAGAGGCAATCTTTTTGGAGCACGTGGCTACATCTGATAGTCCGGGAAACATGACAAGAGGTATGCAGTCAATGAGTCAGAAACCTTCAGCATTCGAGTCGAGGTACATTGTTCAGATACTTCATGCAGCCTTGGGTGGTGAAACTAAGAAAATACATATTGCGGAGGTCCTTGCCGCCAAAATGGGTCAGGCAAGTCATCCTGATTCGACAAAGTCATTTTTATCATCTCACAGATCTTTTTCTCAAGCAATTTTGCTTTTACAGAGTACATTGGTCAAGAGTGCGGTGGGAGGCAGCCATTTGGAGAGCTTTCGAATGCCAACGCCGCCAGCAGAAGAACTTCAGATGATATATGACACGGATTCAGCTGTCGAGCCATTTGGGAGCGAATGGTTACTTGAAAATGTATGGAATATGGTGGGATGGGATCTTGTTGCTTAATCTTGTCTTTCATGCTTCATGTTATTAAAAACTAATCATTGTTTTTCTGAATAAAATTAAACTGTGAGCTTGAAATTTGTCGAATTGAATTCAAAAGATTTGAGATTTAGTGCTAACTGTAGCGCTGTCTAATTATTACAGAAAAGTGCTTTGAAGATTTTTTGACGCACGTGAGTAAAGCCCCAAATGAAATTTCGTAGTGTTTGTTGCACATCTGCACCAGATTCCTCCTTTCAGAGCACGGACACACCACCCAGTTCAATTGTTTTTTTTTGTATCACATTCATTAAGATGCAGGAAATTATCATTTCTTTCCATAAAATCTGATAAAATTATTCTTCCTTTCTTGGCGTAATGATCACTATCAGGAGGTATAACGCGAACGCGCAGAGAGGTCGGCTTCAATAACTTGCGATTTAATCTAGGAAAACACGACATATTGCCAAGGCACACAATTTTATACATTCCCCTGTGCACAGGTAACCAATAAACAATAGCAACGACCATCGCTCCGATACTGTCAATATCGCAACGACCGTGCAACGATTAGCAGTTGAATGCCCCATAGTTTAATTCAATTCGCAACAGAATCATTTAACATGTCAACTGACTCAATCTTACCTCTCTTGTTGGGCATAGGAGCATATCTTGCCGGGTCCTTGGGCCTTCTTCATTTGTTTGGGAAGTCGGACACCTCAACCTCTAGAGCATCAAGCTTAAACGTTCCTTATCCCGTTTAATCAATCATAAATCAAACGAACAAACAAATCTAGAGCTTTGTGCTTTTTGGGATTTCTCATAAAGTCATGATTCAATTCAGCATGTGACATATGACCGTGAGAGGATTACAGCCCGAAATACTTATGGTCTCTGATTTCTCTTCTCCACAAAGACACCCTTCAGCTCTCCCAAGTTTTTGGCTAGCCTGAACTTAGTAATGTCAGTCGACATTTTGGAGATGATTTCGGATCTATTCATTGTGGTGTCTCCCTGAGACCTGCCTGGGATACTCAACCTGCGCAAGTCTGGCCCGTACGCCTGAGCAAGTGAAGTCGAGCTTGACATAGTAGTTGCACCTCTGAAAGTATGGCTTACATATTTTGCATCATTTCTGTCTGGGAGAGAATGTGCGCGGCATGTCTTGCTGGACTCTCCCATGGAGAACCACCGCCGCGATGCCTTGGCCTTCTGAATGAGGACGTCCCTCCCAATGCTGCCCTACTTCAGCTCCTCTCCAATCCCCGCCTCACCCCACACATTTCCCAATGGATAGTAGGCTTCTAGAAACTTGCTCGGTTCCGTAAAGCGGTCCTTCTAGAAATGTGGAAGATTGATGTCGCACGAAGTGGTTAAACTTGAGAGATATATTTATAACAAGACAGAATGGCACAAAGAAAAGTCTGTAAATCTTAAGTGAGGAGTTGTAAATTACTCCCACTTAGACACAGGTGCTATTTATACAGATTTTCTAGAAACTATTCACTAGTGATTACGACTGAATACCAAATATCGTATCAGTGATAGTAACTCATTTCTGCAAACAGAAAATGTTGTTCCTGAGGAATTGAGTCTCATTTACCCGATAGCGATTGTCCTGTAGCACTAATTCCAACACTTCTCTTGTCCGAAAATGGGGTGTAGTTTGCTATCGTGCCGACAATGATTGTGAGACCGAAGGAATGCCATGAACAACTTCATGAAGAGTTTTCTCTAGCTCTTCATAATATTCATACCCCAATCTCTCGGGCCGTTACCGGTTTTCCTACGACGACGAACAGATGTACTATATAGCTCTATATAGCTAAATAAGTGTAGGAATCAGTAATCATCTTTTCTATCTTCGATACATGGGTTTCGGCAAAGTCACGGCTGTGTAGCATCACAATGATTATACTATCTCATCACAGCTGCAATCAACGTCACAAGAGATGTAAGATTACTGACAATGATTCCAGTACAGCTGAGTATTTACTGAGAAAACCTGCAACGTGAGTTGAGGTATGGGGTCTATCAACGAGATATCTCTCAAGATGAAGGTCTTTCTTAGATGGCTCTCAAGTACCGACAGCTCAGATTGCCCAGTCAAATGCTAATTAATCTCATCGATCTAAACTTGCAGTCAACAGAGAATCTACCATCCGTCTCTCTTGAATAAGGAGAAGGGATGAGAACGTTGAGCGATCACACTTATGAGCGATATAACGATATCAGAGACGTGAACGAAGCGCTGGAGACGCGGACTGAGGGCGTTAGATCATCCATCTAGTTAATTAATAACCTTAATTCCTCCCGCCCGTCAGCCTGGGACTCGTGACAATCAAAGATTTTCCGGCTCAATCCTGTATTTAGGCTTTACGAAGAGAGTACGAGGCTTATTCTTTGAACCTTGCTTCGGCAAGATCTCACCGCGAAAATTATCCAGATGAATGGCGATATTCTTTCTAAAATTGCTCACCGACTTCTCTTGGCAATAATTATGTAATGTTTGAAATTATTATCAGAATCTAAAATAAGACATGTATGGGGCTCGGGGCGCGGAGTACGCTGTGCAGTGCACGACTTTTGCCGTGGGATCACGTGTGTTCACAACATTTCACCTTCCATGGAAGGGTCCTGCCCCTGGTGCGATCCACGACGGATCCACCTGCCATCCTTCGTCGACCATCTTCATCCCTGCTATGTGCGGCCCATCAACCGCGATATCCAACCATGCCAAAGGACGGTTCCTCCGGATGAAAAATGACCCCACTGTACGCTCCGCTAGGCCGAACTTTGCTCGATCAGGCAGCCGTAGCAAAAAGCCCCAGCACCGGACTTCGATGGCGCGCCGACACTCCGATCTGTGAATAGCTTCCCATCCCATCCGTCTATGGCGGTGCGAATGTGTATTCGCTCGCAGCCTCACAGCGACCTTGACCCAGGGCGAAGGTTGCAATCAGAGGAGACGTCAGCTGGACGCCGCGTCCACGTGCTCGGCAGGATTATCAGGATCCATCCATAACTGAGCTCCGCGACGGTCGGGCGTCAGCTCCTGTACACCTCCGGTACAGAAAATACCACAGTTCACACACACTCAAATGTCTCCACATTCTTATCAATGTGGTGTATTTGGCTTTCTTATCTCCTTTGTACGTCGTGACACTTCCCTCATGATGCACGATGCCCTTACCGTGCATAGTCAGAAGTTACACAGTCAGACATCTGACGGGGATCGCGTGGCCCAGATGCGTGGCATCGGAGGTGGGCCCGACCGTATCGCGACGCGTCGGACCTTCGTCGGCATGGCGGCCCGGTCATCAAGCTGTCGGACGCACCCCGCTATGCGACCGCCCCCGTGTCCCATGTCCATGCGCGCCCCCCTGCCAAGGCCGGCGCTCTAAGTGTATGTGCGCCGAGCCATAAGTACTCAAAACAACTCATCCTCACTTCGTCCTAACAACCGTGGTCCATCGTCACAGCCGTTGTGCCTTTACCCCGCCCCTCCACTTACATGGTCTGGCCTTACCTTGTGCTGCCATCGGTAACGTCTCTCCATGTCGTCGAAGCCATTTCAACGGCGAGGCTGCTCTTGACTCCCACAGATGTGAGCGTTGAATGGAATTGATCGATATAGATGGGCGTGGACGTCCGGATTAGAGACACGCACGACGAGAAAGCCATGTCCGCTCACTCACGTCGCCCACATGATTCACCTTGATACATCATCACAAGTTGTCCGCGTGCCAGCCGGCGACGAACTATGACTAAAGATGGTTTGTTCCTCCACGACACAGGTGAGAGACCCGTCCGATGCATCCGGCGAGAATAAACGGTCGCATGGTAGAGTTGTCGGCCCTCTCTATGGCTGGGTGTCAGGTACGCATTACGCCTTTGAATAGGGAGCCAGCCGAACTTTATGCACGGTGTCGAGAAAACTTGAAAGGACTCAAGAGCACGTATATGTGACGCTTGTACTTTGAGACCACCGTAACAGCCAGGTGACATATAAGAAAATCAACCGTTTGACGTTCCCCCATTGGTGATATAGTGACTATGAGCACCGCAGGATCACTCTTGTCCTTGAAAATGTAGTCCGAGGGCACAAGATCTTGTCTGGTATTGTATCAGTTAAAATATGTTGACTGAGTGATGTAAGCTTTGTGCAGAAAAAGTTCGCCAAAAATAGGCTCCTTAAATACTGATGCCATTCATCACATTATATAAGATCATCCTAGAGTCTGACAGATGTGATTGTAAAAAACTTTTCTTTTTATATAGAAAGTATCTATCTTATATATATGTATATATACATGTACAGGAATTACAATTAAACATTCCAATATCTTCATGTCAATAAGCAAATTCAATAGTCCCCAAACTTTTCCTATTCCATTACGCCTCGATAAATTTTTAAAGTTCTCCTATTCATCATCAGCGCCAAACCAAACCCTTCAAATCCAAGACATCAATCAGCCCTAGAACATAGATTCATTCAAAACATTTGATAATTCCCCTCATTCTTCAAGTTTCCCCAGTAAACCCGGAAGAAATGGTTGGGTATGCGAGTGTGTGCATGGAGATTCGACAGTGTTCGACGGTCGAGGAGGACCCACCCGAACCGCATCAATTCTAAGAATAGACTCGTAATTAGGAAGCGGTTCTCCTTTGCATGAAACCACGTTGACATAATCCGGAGGACTTGTCGGAATATTCTCATAAAGAGGGGGTTGCTCCTCGTCCCAGGAGATTCCTAAGCCAGATCGTTCGGTAACGGTCATATCAAAGTGCATTCGCAAAAACCTTGCCACTCCGGTAAGTACGTCTTCAGACGGTTTCCGAGCCTTTGCGAGCCCTTCGACAACGATCATTTCGATAACTAGGGAGTGAGAAATTTCAGTGCCGTCTTCGGTTTTCATATCACATGATGGATGGGAACCAGGATTGATAGCAATTGGAAATTCCATGTCTATCCTACCATCTTCTATTGAGTAATCTGTCTTCCACCCCGTTCGAAAATATCCTTCGCCGATTACGCGGGCATCGGAGTGTGTGAGACTTTTGCTTTGATCATCTTTTAGTGGGCGTTTAGTAAGGTGCTTTTGGCAGCCAGGAGAAACAGTCTTTTGTATTTCTTCCAAGTGCCAATGTAGCCTCTTTAGTTTCCAATGGTTTTGAGAATTTCCGTTCTTTTTTACACAACCGTCAATACGAAGGGAAATAGTGGATGTACCGGTGGGATAAATGACTGAAGGAAGCTCGCAATGAGCAGTGAGGTTTGTGGGTGGGAAAATTCTGATGGAGTTCCGGGGGGTCTCTGAAGCTATTATTGCCCGCTTGACTTCAAGTACTCTAGAGAGTGTGATAGGTTCAGCGCTTCCCTTGAGATTTAGCGAGGCGTGGAGATTGTATTCAATTTGAACTAGTGAACCTCTTGTACTTGCTGGTAAGTGACCGGGTAGGATGCCGCTAAAAGGGAATTTATGTTGACCTTAAAATGATTAGAAATGAACTTGAAAGCGATTAGAGAAAGTGAAAAACCTTTAGATAAAACTGTAGAGCCTTGAAGAAGCTTCCATCTTTCTAAATGGGTTTTTTGCTTACCACACTCCGTGCAGTGGGTGTGGAATGGTCTCTTTCGTGTGATTTCTAGTTCCAAGGTGATCTCAAAAGACTCGATGGTGGTCATCTCATGTAAAGTTTTAAGTACAAGTTGACCGGAAAGTAAAGCTCCTGAACTTGTTGTGGTAGGTCCATAGAAAACTAAGGGGGGTGATTCCATCTCCACGTCAAGGGAACTAATGGCTGGCGTTGATTTGTAATACGAGCTTAAAGGATAGATCCATCGGTGATTATCGTGTAATTTCAAGCTTTTCTCGTCTGAATTGGGAGAGTAGTGAAAAAAAGAGATGTAGTGAGTGGGGAGGGGGAGAGCGCAAGCTAATGCGTCTTTTGAGACCCTGCATTCCTTTTCGTTGAGAGTAACAACACTTGTATTCGGGCGGAAGAAAGTGGCCATTCGATGCCGCATGTTGAAGAGCAAAGAAGAGGAGTTCGGCTGTGCTGTGCTATTGAGGTAGAAATGGGGATTCGACTCGATTCAGATTTAGCACGCTGCTTGTATAATAGCAGGACTCCAATTGAGCAGGTTATAGAAACTTTCTCATACTGCGTGAAAAGGTCAAAGTTTGATTCTCTTTTTAATACACCAGCCATGGAGGTATTTCTCGACAATTAAATAATTTACCATATTTGTTGCGTTAGCGGTGGCGCGATCATGATGACATCTGTGATCCATGAAACCTAGTACAAACGCGATCTCACAGAAGGTTTACAAGCTTCTCCACTTTTACGCTTTGGAATTCCGCATAGATCTGGGATAAACAACTCTTCCTCGTATGGTCAATTAATCATTTCACACACTGATAGCTCTAAAAATGAGAATATTCTTTCCCTAAAACGTGACCTACGTACGACCAGATTTTCTCACAAACTCCTTTCTCGGTGAAACAACGTTGTGGGCAACGAAAGACGCAGGGGGGATGGATGTAAGGGGAGAGAGTCAGAAGCCATCGGAAGCCTCCAACCTCACCCGAAGAGAACGATACTACGGAACTCTAAAATCTAGAGTCTTCTTTCTGTCATAACAAAGTCAGCTCAGCCTACGGGAATTAAGGTGATTTTAAAGTTCTGTAGCGGTTTCTTTCATAGATTGCTTGACTTCAAGTAAAGTTTTTTTTTTTATCTATACAATCTGTTATCTGCCAGCAAAGTAAGTACCTAATTACCTAATTATTTTTTGTTCTTTACTCGGACATTTTCATAAGAGGAATCCATGCTACATGTAATATAATAATGAATGACCCTGTGGACCTCAAACAACTTACCACAGCTGAAGAACGAACACCTTGCGGCCTTTCCGTACGTAGCACGATATATTACAGGGGACACTAACAAATGAAGTTGGCGTAAGTCCTGTATAGAAATTCTATAAAAATGTTATATAACAATACACAAAACTTTTACACGTTTTTTATATGATCATGCATGTCCGCCCTTACAATGAGGAGCCCGGAAGCAACAGCGAAGTGTAGCCGAGAGTGTCCGTGAGTAAACAATCGTCTCAAGATAAAATTACTGTATTAATAATAGAATGAATAGGTATGTACACCGTCCGTTAACCCGATACATGTAATTATTAACCTACATAAAGCTGACTAACTATCCCAATTACATACATATATGATGATATCGGTTTAACGGACGTTTCACTCATTAAATGCATTTAATACGATATTTGAGATGATCGACGTCCAGGTAAGCTAGAGATCATCTTGACATTTTCAGATTAGCTCAGCCGGGGTGAGGCCTTCAGACGTGTGTCTTCCGTCATACTTACTATCGTCAATCCTTCGTTGTCGCTCACGGGTGAGAAGGAACCACGGGCAAGTGTTTCATAATGTCATTCTATAAATCTCAAATTAATTAAGATACAGGGCCTCATTATGCACGCTTTGTCTGCCCTCCATGATGTTTTAGCGCTTTTTGGGTGATTCAATTGCTCATAAAAAATTGTTAAAAGACTGAAATAGTAAGTAGCCCAAATAGTTAACATACTGAATAAACTCTATCTCTCTTATGTAGGCTAGATGATTCCTAAACTTGTGTTATCAACCCGTCTTGAGCTTCTCAGATGGAGATTCGAGTTTTTTGAAATAGCTCCTAGATGAGAAGGGATGATGTAATTTATCTAAACTTTATACGACTCGCCATCTCTTCTTAAAACAAGAAGATTCTTCTCTGTGTGAATATGCTAACGTTTACGTTTTTACTTTACCGTTTTGTCATATGATTTACGAGAGATAAGGTGGAAGGTAGAAGAGAGAGAATAACTCATGATGGGGCCGTATCTGATCACCACAACAGATTGCCGAGACATACGCAAATCGATTAATTTATGGTGGGATGAAATAAGTTGGTGGGTGACATCTGCTGGCTACATGTCAACATTATCAATCCCCCATACAGCTTACTAATTCGTATCTGTTTGGACCCTTCACGCTAATTGAGCCCCTGATCGCCTTGCTTACCAACTAACCAACCAACCAACCAATCCTCAATTAGAAGATCAGTGCAGCGAGCGATATGACATAGTCAAATTTCCTATGACGACGAAGTTTATCCGATTTAAAGATTTTTGTTTTAATTACCACTAAGAATACATAACTAATTATCCACATACATGTACGGCATTATTATTGTGCTTGAGAGTTGTTGATGATACATGTACATGTACAACTACCACGATATTTATCGATCCTTCTTCTGAAGCTTTCTCTATCTGATCTCAAGCCTTCATAGTTAGAGTAGATAATCGAAAATTTAAAACTCCTAGCAAGCTGTCAATTTAGGAAGACGGCGAACCTAAAATCCTCGAAAACCTTACGCGTCATCTTGAAATAGAGGCGGGGGAGCACAAATCACAACCGTAGAGTTTTTATCTGCGGGGTGAGCTATGTACATGCACTTGATTTACTTTTTTTAATCAGAAATAAATTTAATTGGCCATGGAAAGGTTAAATTTTATTCTGGCAGTATGACGTGGGCCTGGTCTGAATAGCCAAGACCAGTGTCAATTCAGCTACTTGTACCAAACATCATCGTCTTCAATTGTGACACACTTATAGGGATAGTCTGATTAAATTGGTCTAAAATGTAGCGAACATTACCGCGAGAATCACATCATCACGTTATGCTTTGAGTTTGCGAAGGAAATGGGTGCTGATCGGAGGAATCAAATTACTAATTTGTGATCTATGGTGAAATATTTCGTTTTTTGAACAGCCATAGCAAACAGGAATTCGAGTGCCCTTAGATGAGTACAGAGTGATTGATTGTTTCATTTCCTATCAGGCAAAGGCCTTTCACCCAAGAGGCGTGATACAGGTACGTGGCTCCTAAAGATTCAGTACTACATTTATATACATTCGCTGACTATTGCTGGTCAGTGTTTGCTAAAAGAAAGCGAAGACACATCAGTGCCAAAGGTTCGACGCCCTGCGCCTTCCCATTCTTTTCCGTCATAAACGTCCACGCGACAGAAAAATTTAACAGCAGCAACTTGACTTGCACTAAAAGCCATCGTTACGGTCAATCCCACATGTCACGTACTAAGAACCATAGCCAGTTTAGGGACGGTGGCAGCGCTTAACCGAACCAATAATGCTTGGCACCCACAACACTCCCCGAATGACCTCCCTCCTAATTTATCTCGTCCTTTTCCCTAGCCAAGTTCCTTACACTTCATATACTTGTAAATTTCCGCCGAAACTTGGGCCTTCAGAGTTATAAAAACCTCTCTAACTTTGAGCCCTCCGACTTTCTTCCTCCATCGGGTATTCGCATCATCGCGGGTTTGTAGCTGGGGGCCCGCTGATGCAAGTCAGAAGATCATGATCCTCTGGTTGATGAGTTAAGGTAAGTTTTTTAGGTTAATACTTTGAGAGGTGGAAGGTGTCGAATTGGAAGGAGTGGCCTTTTCGGGTTGTATGGACTGAAGTTTCGGTTGACGTTAACTTACGAAGATGAAGCTTTTGCGTTAGTAAAGATCCGATTAAGAATCTTCCTGGCTATCCCGAATATGTAGTGATCATGTGGAGCGTTTACAACCGGCACCGCATGAAGCTAAAGAGTTCGTCTTTGATAGCCTGAGCATGAAGTTGCGGTTTAGATCCTAAGAAAGGATGACGTACTAGTACAGCCGAGGTTTTTGGAGAGAATATTTCTGGTCCAAGCGTGAAAAAAATAAGGCCTTAATATCATATTGGTACATGCACCATAAGACAGACATCTAATAATTGTTTTGGTCCTACTCAATCGGATTTTTTACAAAAAATTACTTAAAACTCTTCTTAGTAAAGCTTAGCCAAGAACTGCTCCAAATTGGATAAGCTCTATTCAGCAGCCCCCATTGACGCATCAGCATCGTCAGCGCCTAATTCGAGATCAGCGTGTTCAAGCTGATACCTTAGCCTCTGCTGGATTGGAGCAACTTTCTGATATATTTGGAGTTACCCGAATTCAAGTTGGATATTTTTTCCTTCCCTGTCAACGACTTCACTGCGACAAGACGTCATGGCGGATGCTGAGCAAATCGAGATAATAAAATTCTACATTAACCAATGTCACAATTGTGTCCGGCACAATTGCTAGGCGGGTCGGGGTGATCTCGGTTACGCGGTTACGCGGTTTGCGAGAGGCGGAGGTGGGTAGACGCGATCTCGGGAGGACGCGGGGATGACTAGTGGGATGATGGTAATTAGTGCAGATGCTAGTGGAGGCTAGCGGGCACGACGGGTAGTTCAAGGGTTT
>JAATOF010000073.1:0-12857 GCA_013170925.1 Podosphaera leucotricha | reverse complement strand
TTCGTGGCAAAAGGGGATAGGAGCACTGTAAAAGGTGTGGCCTGGGTCAGAGAGGAGCCCTAGTGTTATAATAGTCTTGGACTCAAAATAGCACGAATAAATCAAACAATCAATCAATCAAAGTTGATAATTACCAGCGTGGGCCACTTTAAGCGCCAAACCGAATTAAATAAAATCAAACCCAAATGGCCTTGAATAAGTTGCTTCGTGCACAGACTCTCTCAAGTTTTCACTTGTATGTCATAATATAAGGTGGGTCACCCAGATAATATCGTTATATATATCTCTATCCATCAAACATCGTTAAAGGTTGGCCAAATTTTCGAGCCCCATGTAAAATTTGGCAAATACCTATACTTCAAACCATTTCAACTTTCTCTAAGCTCAATCAAATAAAAATCGAAGTGACAGCTTTTGTAGCTAAGCTTCTTGAGCATGGAAATTCTGTGTTCGATTTTGAATCAAATCGATGTTGATGGTTGTGCGTGTAAGTCTAGGTGCACCATAGTCCAGGAGCGATACGGTAAGACCCTCAAACAGTTGAAGTCTATCTAACACAGGAAATTATGAGCTACAGATTAACTGAGCAAATTTTGTCTACATTAGAAACAAAATATAAGCCCTTTAGTTCCACGTTGACCGGTAAGAAAAAACCAATGCAAAACCTCATTTTGTCTACTATCGTTTACCTACCCATTCTTCTATGGTCCCAGACCATTCAGTCCTACATACCAGTCGCAATATCTTCCCATCCTACCTAAACTCCACAGAGAGATCACACCAGACATATAATATCACCCTCAAAATTTCTTCTCGTGACTCATTCATTCTTAATAAATCGCGTTGCAGAAAATTGTTCCAGAAGTCTCCCTATGCTGTGCAAAAATAACGAGCGAGATTAGAAAGGAATTAAGAGCTAAAGTGAAATCTTTTGGCCTCTAAATATCCAAGGCCATCCCTTGGTGCAACATAACGTCGTCGATAACTATTAGTAAAGTCTTGTAACTGACTACGAACCTTACGGAGGCCATCGGGACCTAACGAGATTTTCTCTCTTATTCCAGTCATAAGTCGAATGACCTCTGGCTCGCTAACAGTACCTGGGGGAAGCAAACGAATTGTTTTATCGACCCAGTCTGTAGTTTCCTGGGGGAAAATCTCGAATAATTCAAGAAGTACGCCGCTACCGTCAGTGAAGCAATCATCTGGAAAAGTTATCATCATTCCGGCTAGAATTTGCTTTACAAGTTGTTCCCCGCTGGTTATTATTAAATTTCTGACAGTTTCCTTTACGAAAGGTGGATTAGGGGAGTTTCGTGAACTAGGTGGATTATCACCCCCATAACCTATGGCATCCCGAATATAATGTAAAGCTGCACTAAGAGGATCTCGCTGTTCCAGGGCTAGTGCCGCTATGGCAGCTTGAAATATAGGAAGAAATAAATGAGAGCGGATTAACTTCTGGGGATAATAGAGCAATGCATCTACAAGGAGTCTGTAAAAATCCTCGATAACGTCTGGTAAATCTTGTGGAGGAAGATCGCTCATCATTCGAAGCATGTTTATCGACTGTGTCTCGAAGAATTGATAAATGGCCTCAGTAATTTGATCGTCGACATGCCCACGATCTTCAGAGAACTCGCGAAGAATTGCGCTGGTGACCCAAAGAAAACACCCCTGTTTCGAAGTGGCAAACCCGTTTGCGAGCTCATTTGCCATTTGTGGTAGCAGTGGCGCTGTTGCTGCTCGATAAGATATGATCATAGACCTCCAGTTGCGGCAAATTCTCTCACAGATAGGACTGAAGTCAATAAATGTTTTTAGAACAGTTGCTAAAATTGGAAATATCTGCTGACAATATTTTACGGCTGGATTTTCTTTTCCTGGCTCAATATAAGGTGTTACGAACTGAAAAAATAACGTAATTAACTGGAGATGATCTAGACGAAAATAAGTAAGCATATGTGAAAAGTATATTTACTCTGTACCTTACCTGCAATTGCAAGCTTGCCATCG
Organism: Podosphaera leucotricha; assembly: GCA_013170925.1. Classification (NCBI taxonomy): domain Eukaryota; kingdom Fungi; phylum Ascomycota; class Leotiomycetes; order Helotiales; family Erysiphaceae; genus Podosphaera; species Podosphaera leucotricha. The sequence continues at coordinate 10,841 of JAATOF010000073.1, read as the reverse complement.
TCATCCGAAGCTTGATTAGCGAGAGTCATTAACTTGGAAATCAAGGGGCCACAATAAAGTTCAAGGAGTCCAAAAATTTGTTCGGGAGGTTGTACAGCTACAACAGATGCCACACCTTCGGTCAACTCTTCTTGGCTAGCACCAGGTAACTTGTTAAGGGTTTGGTCATAGAATTGTTGAAGCTGTACAACTTGGTTAGTTAGGAGGTGTTTGCAATCGGAGCAGAGAAATTTCATTGCCATAGCCGCGGCCCTAAGTATCTCCTTAGAGTCTGTTTGGAATGAGGAAACGATGTACGAAAATTGTGATTCTAAGAGTTCTGGATGATTTGATGTCCATTCTGTGTAGCGTCCGAGAACCATTATCGAAGCAAACCTAAGTTTTTCATGAGAAGGGATTTGGACTAGAAGGGGCATGATTTGAGGTAAAACGATGTCCTCATCTTTGTCAACCATTCTTCCCATGGCTCTCATACTAAAGAGTGGTGCCTCGAGTTTTTGCCAATTCGGAATAGACGTTGCGGTGATCTGGTTTGCATAGATGTTCATACAAGTCTTAAGCTTTTCAAGAACCTTCGATAAACATTGTGTAACACCCATAACTTCACAGCAGTCTTTGAGCACATCACCCATATAATGTCTGAATTCACGAAATTTTTCTTCTGCCTCTCGGTCACCATCAAACAGGTCAGTTTGACTATCATCTTCGGGGGCTGGATATTCGAGTTGCTTCAGGATAATATCGACGAGTTGCGCGTAAATATCTAGATACTGCATTCTAGATTCGATATATCGCTCCAAGATGAGATACAACTTTAAGTCGTACCAAAAGCCAAAGGTTAGTGCAATAGCATTTCGCTCTTGATCTCTCGCACAGCATTCCAGCAAAACTTCGACAATTGGTCTAAAAATATGCGGTTCTCTGGCAATAAGAACTACCCAGGCTTCTCCAGCTTCGGTAAAAATTCGAGTTAGACCCTTGAAAACTTCACTATCCTCTTGTTCTTCTGCTTGCTTGATTTGAGGGCGTAGTGCCATCAAGCGAGGAAGAAGGGTGTGGATAGAAGAAAGGCATTCATCGACATCGCGAGTCTCTCTAAATATTGTACAAAGGCATTCTGTAGCAGCTTCAAACGTTGTAGTCGACTGTAACCCTGCGAAAACCAGATCTAGTAAGGGAGATTTTATGATATCGGCTATTGGGATTTCGCGGAGCCAAGAAGTTATAACTTCAATTAATTGAGGATTTCCTGCTGCTTTGGCTGAACCAATTAATAGGTTAGCTTTTCAATTATGTTCGTAATCATTTTGTTCATACCTGAAGTTTGTGCGTAGCTAATCAAAAGTTGCGCAACCGAAGTGGCATTTTCTGCCAATAATTCTACAGCTCTTTGTTGCAGCTCTTCTTCCTAATGTGACCCAATTAGATTCTGATGTAGCTGAAAATTCGCCAACCCAACAAAGTTGTTAATCGAAGATTTGTTGGATAGCAGATCCCGGACCACATACAGTCAAATTGATTTTTCGTCCTTCATTAACTTCCTCTGGAAGAATTTTTAAGAAATCCAGGATACATGCGTGACTACTTTCATCGTTGCTAAATGATGAGATTATCATTGGGAGGACATTCTTCCATGTCGTCATCTGTATTGCTAGAGTTGCCATGCACACACAGAGCTGTATTCGAATAGGTCGTGCAGCTGCGGCATAGAGTTTAAGAAGCTCCAATATTTGATGCCGTAGAGAGGGAAGAGCTTCTGGTGGGATTTGACTGACATCATACGTAATCTGCCTGGTAAGCTTAATTCAGGTTGGCTTCTATCGTAAATACCTTTCCTTTCAATGTGGTTGCGGCGAAGAGCTTTGCTTCCGGTTCTGCTTGTGATTTAAGAATCTCGATGGTGAGCTCCCATGCCTCTATCTACATTAAATTAGTATTATGCTTAAAGATTCAGGCCCATACTGACCGATTTCTGAAAATTTTCGAGAAACTGATGAGCTGCTATTTTATTTTCTCTATTTCCATCGCGCATCGTCTTAATAGCTGCCAGCACTGGCACAAATGCTGAGGGGGGTTCTGTGGTTGATGCCATGGCCACTCAATGAAGATTAGCAGATTGTATCCAGTAGTAGCAGTTTTATGAGGATCTTTATGATGAGCAACTTAATGTACGAGATTATAATGAGTGGTCAAGAACCGAGATCTATTCCTAAAATTTAGTTGTCTCCTCGTGTCATTGTATAAGAACGTTAAATTTACTATTACACGTGATTGAGAAGATAGCCCACTTTAACATTTGAGCGATATCACAGTCAACATTGTCTGTATTCTGATAAATGATCTAGTTATGGGGGGTTTGTGGTAAATGTTTGGACACTGTTACGTTCAAAGAGTCTGACTACGTTATCAAAAAAAGAATCTTGATTAAAAAGTGTCAACTCAATAAATTAAATACTCCATTAAACAAGGAATTTCGTAGAACATGTGGCTGACTGTAAGATATCTAGAGCCAATTTTTATATGATGCAAGCCTTCGGTGTTCAAGGTGAGTTTACATATATTTCTACTGGTTCTTGCAACGCTTAACATTTTCTGTGGCGACTTTATCATCATACAGGATGATACTCATGTATAGTACAAGGTTATAGACAAGAGTTGTTCTATGTAGGTTATGCTGAATGATATCAGAATGACACTCTATAAAATAAACCTAGGCATAACTCACGAATTGATGATTTAGATCCACATTGTATGGTGGAAAATGAGACATGTTATGAAATTTCGAAAATTATGGACGCTACAATGACCATGATAGATAGGCGGTGAAAAATACTGCCGAAAGTAAAAGTCTAGCCCCTCCAAGGGCTTAGCTGACAAATAATTAAATATAAAAGTCTAATTTGAGAATTCGTCGCCTCAGACACTCGGGCTCTGTTACTGACACAGATATTTCCTGTACACTCACAAGTCCAGCCCGCAGATTATCTTTGGTGAACCATAAAATTCAATTTGGGGGTAGAACAATTTGATAATTATCGATGATGCACCAGGACTTGGATGGATACGGTAGTTAAAGAACAGAAGCACAGCAGAATGCTTGCCGGCAAGTAGAGAAAATTTGTCCAACTAATAATATGTAAAGCAGTATTCTCAGCAGATAACGGTACAAGCATGGAAAGATTAGTGTAAATCGCTTGGAAATGAAGTACAACCCTCACCGAGTTACGAAGACTCATCGAATGGAGTTGCCGAACATGCAATCTTACTCAGTACTGTTGATGTCAAGAAACAATAATTTATAACAACACCACTTCTGGATTTCTAGATATTAAGTTTTAAAGTTGCATTAGGTAGCTAAATACTTTTTCCTAAGACGCCGACATAGAACATATGTTCGTTGAAGACGTCTCTTTTACTTAAGCCTTCCCAAAGACATTCTTATTGCTAAATCACATCAATCATGTTTTCTGCCTTCGATGCGTCTTTGGAGTCAAGTGCCTTCGACGCATATTGGTTGTATCCACGAAGTGACCGGCTTCGGCAGAGGATATATCTTGGACCACCTCAAGCATCGCCCTCGCTAAGGTCACATGGAGCATATTCCGGAAAACTTAGCTAAAAAAGCCATAATTATTTATATCTGTAGTAACTAAATAGGGCTTTTATCAAAGCTTGTCCCTTGTTTCCAAAATAGCTCTGTTCAGCTGTTCATTTTTTAGAGCTAAAATCCGACTTCCAATAATTTGCCCGAGATATATCTCTATCTGGGATTCATCAACTGGTTTGCTAACCAGACTGGCGGTGAAAGGCGATGGAGTCTCGCCCAGCGTTATAATTGATTTAATCAAAGCAGCTATGAGCATCTCAATAGAATTATCATCTGGCCCACGCTCCTTTTGTGCCTTGACTAAAATATACTCCCAGGCCTTGAGATTTGGAAGAACAAGGGTTGAGATAGCTGAGGGGCCACCAACACTCAGAATTCCGTTGATCGCGCCATAAAGTTCACCAAGAGATCGGGTGGGATCAAGAAATACTTTGACACATGTTCTCGCAAGGCGCGCCTGTAGTTCAGTGCTTGTTTTAGAGAACTTTTTTGCTATTTGTCCGATTAGAGATGCCGCAATATCACGAAGCTGGAATTGTTGCTTAGAGCCTTCCTTTTCCAGACCACCAAGGTTTCGACCAACAAGACAAGTGAGGATCGGTGGTGCGAGTGATGTTGTATAAGGATCAATGTGAAGAGAATTATTTTCAATCATAGCTTGTACCAGTTCCATCATTTGGCGTAGGACAAATAGATTACCTAGGCAATGAGTGACTTTTTCAGAGATAAATTGAACAAAATATGGTACCAATTGATGAAGGCCAGGGTCAGAACGAACACTTTCAAAGGCCGCCTTTTGTAATACGATAACTTCTTGATCTTGATTATCGTCAAGGATAGCAGATCTAACTTTGTCAAAGAAAAGTATTAATTCTTTAGAGACGATATGTTTGACTAGTGGTTTAAAAGATACATTATCATTACCTGCTAGAGCAGCCAAACTTGGATTCGCACCTGGCCCTTTTGGGACCAATTCGGTGGCTCTAGCTTCGGCAGTTGATGGATTTTGTGGAATAGATGGCTGTACTCCCTCGACGGCAAGCCAATGCGCTGTCAAGTATTAAAAGCATCCTGTTTTGCTGTTGAGGTACTTACTTACCAGTGAAAGACATATCTCGGGGTACTTTTGGTAGTGGCGCATTAACTAATTTTTCAAAATCTATTTCCTCATCCTCAACATAAAATAATGGTTGTCCAGGACCTAGAGAAGCTTCTCCGAATCGTAGGGGCCTCGTAGATTCGTAGCCATAGAGTGGCTCAACATCTAGAACCTTCAGAGCCTGTGATATATCCTGCGTTGCGAGAACAGTTCGTTTTCCGAGACGCATAAATCGCATTGCTTCCACAATTAGCTGTCCAACTCTATATTCAATTTCTTGAGAGAGTACTCTCACGGTCTCTTCGTTAAGCGCTGGGATCCCAACCGACTCTGCGACGTCTCTGATGTTATCCGGGTTCCACACGAGCTTTTGCTCGCCTCGTCCTAGCTTTTTTTCGGCCATCTCGCTTGGATTTTGTTTCGATATGTAACCTGGCTTGTTGTCTCTAAATTTGTTTGGCCGTTCATAGAGGGCATTCAGGATCTGAAATTAATTAAAGCTTCAAGCGAAGTGAAGCTGGAACGGAGGCTAGAGTTTCCTTGTTCAGCTTTCTTAGCCACCCATTGTGTATTGAGCCTAGAATTAGTGAGAATCCACTGTTCTGGAGATGGCCGCCGCTTGAAGGAATAAGTCGCGAAAAAGCAGCCAATCGCATAAATCCCACAATAGCATCGCGTTCTGAACACGGAAATGATCTTTGTAAAGTTTAATCCATCTAGAGCAACCAATCAGATTTAGAGGGAGCATACATTATTACAGGGGTAAAATTCATATCCACTATTGCATAAGCTTTCATATCATGTCAGTCGTTTACACGTAGTACATGTATTTGGCAGCCTCAACACCAGAATATCCAAACCTTAAGATATCATCTAAAGCTTTGTCGCAACTTCGCTTTATCAAAGTTTTCTCGGTTCATTTGTTTCAGATAGATCTCTTTTTTTAACAAATTTAATTATTTTTAAAGGAATGGATTTATTATAAAAAGGTAGAATGGCTTCACCTCCGTACAATCAAAACCTCACACCGGCTTTATCGCCAAATAATGCGCATCATTCACAATTTTCTCCGGCGCAAAAGCGCAGACCGTCCGATATTTCTTTATCCATTCCGGCGAATAAACGGCGAAAAGCATCGACGACGCCATTAGCTTTAAATTCATCGGCACACCCCCTTCGACAGACCTCCTTCCCTCCTGAAATGGCCGAGCAGTCCCCAGGCTATTCGCGCTCGCCAAGCGTCGATCAGATATCAGTAATACCAAACTCTATGAATACCATCAAGAGAAAAAAGTCGCGTAAGACGAAAAAAAAAGAAAATGAAGGAGCTACCGGTCCAGAGACTACTGTAGCGTCGGCCTCGGAAGAATTAAACAAGAGCATCGGAAAAAGTAATATTGAGCAGAATATGGAAGAAGAAGAGGAGGAGGATACAGGTCAAGAATTGGCGGTGAATCCGTGCGAGAGCTCAAAAGATGAAAGGGTAAAGGAAGAACGACGCCGTCATCTTTTAACCCGAGCATTCAACCCAGAACAATGGCAACGCTATGAAGCATGGAGGAGTAGTAAACTATCTGATTCTGTAGTACGAAGGGTATGTTGGCTTACTTTGTGCTCGATCCATACTGATCCATGCCTAGGTTGTCAACCAGACACTTTCGCAATCCGCACCCCAGCAAGTGATCCTTGCCGTTCGATCTGTTGCCAAAATATTTGCCGGTGACTTGATTGAACGTGCTCGTAAAGTACAGACTGAGTGGCTGGATATATCCGGTGAAAACCCAGGACTCCCAGGCTTGAAGGCTGAAGAAGGCGCGCCGAAAGAAAAAAGGAGGGGACCATTGATGCCTGATCACTTACGGGAAGCGCTCCGGCGACATTTGTTGACTGATCAAGCATTGGTAGGTCAATTGGGACTATGGCAACATCAACAACATAGTGGCGTAGAGAGATTTGGCGTCAAAGTTGGAGGGAGGAGATTATTGACGTAGAAACGAGATACGTGTGATTCATTGGTCTATTTTATGATGACCAAGGTTTCCAATAGCTCCTGAGGCGCAAATTATCTCAAAGCCTGCTACCACTCATATCTATTTAACTAATCTGAAGATCGCTGCGGCCAGTCTCAAAGTAGTGAGCATTTGATATTATTCAGTATTGCTACGATGAATATCGTGAACTACGCTAGATATTAGGCTTTTGCCAGGGTTTAGCGTACATGCTAACCTGTAGTGGCTTGATTTACAGACCGCTAAACCTTAAATATTTGTATGGGAAATAATACAGGACGTAATGTTTTTCTCAACCAAGTATGAAAGATACAGCTAAAATTATGGAAACAGTAATGTAAGAGCAGCTAGATATGAGTCAAACCAGCGTAATGTGGGGTGACAACGTAAACACATGTATCTTCATGCACTAAGGCTAAATAAAGTAACTCATGTCAAAAATAAATGCAACAATCGATTGCTTGTAAATCCTATATTTGCTCTGCTGGCTTGTATCTCAAAACGGCATTTATGAATATCCTAAAGCTTTACTCTTAATACCTAAATACTAAATATACATCAGAGTTTATTCGTACGCACGAATTCAGGTCACGGAAAATGTGAGTTGCAAAATAGAATAGAGAATTCTAATGATGGTTATGTCACTTGCGTCCAGTCTGTAAGTATGTAGATTGGTGTGTACATGTACATTTTTTCATAGATCCTATAAATGGTCGACGAACTAAATCAATGTTTACAATTAGTCAGCGGCATTCGCATGTTTGCTGTCATTGGCACAGCCTCTCTTAAAGTGGTATCCACGAACCCTAGGCCCTTGAGTAGCTTTCTCGGGTAAATCACAGGCGTAATTTTTTGTAAATTCTGCGCGATCCAATTCAAAACGACCACCGGCTATACTCTGTCGGATGGAAGTGAAAAAATCAGCAAGGATGTGGTGGTTATGAATTTGTAGCAAAACCCAGCCTAGCATCTCTTTAGCCGACAATAGATGCTGGACGTAAGCGCGATGATGAAATTTACACGTGTAGCAATCGCACTTCTCCAAGAGAGGCATTAATGAAGTTGAATGAGTGGGTGTCCACATATCAATCCCGAGGGCCTGGGTAATATTCTCTTCGAAGAATATTTTCTCCTGACAAGAAGGCTGTGAAAAGCGGAACGTCAAGGCTATTCCAGCATCAGTTGCGTATCCTATAAATGGGATCGTTAACAAATCAATGCCCAGAGAAATCTGATTTAAAATTTCATGAGGATTCGCGGGTCCATCAAGTGAGAGACGGGCAAGTTGTGTGATGGTCGTTGTGGCTGGTATTTCAAGGAGTAGATTTGAGTCATAGAATGCTATGCCGGAAATTTGATCTGCTACTTCATCTGAGATATAATCTATATAGTCAGATTGATCCAATGCGCTAATCGGCAAAATTGGTGCAAAGACTGCTTGGTCGTCTCTTTTCTGCTCGAGTAGTTCTGCTACCCAATTTTGAGTTCTTTTTGCCATTTTTTTAAGCCGTTTTGCACCTGGTTTGACATCACATGGCACGTCGGCCAAAGCAATAACGACATCTGGGCAGAGCTTGTGTGTGTGGTTGATATAGTCTTTATTGGAGATAGATTTGAATCCACCTGAGGTAAACACGGAGATCGCAGAATCTGAGCTTCCTGTAGGTGTGGATACAGCTGGTGTATGACGGGGTGCTAGAAGGGTAAAGACTGTGTCTGGTAATGCACATTTTTGGTGAAGTGGCAATGTTTCGGGAAAGGTGATCACTATGCTCCTCGTCAGGTTAAACGGATTACAATATTAGATTACATATAATAGAGTTATACTCACAGTCTTCTAAAGGCAGGTGGACTCCGCGTATTTGAGTTTGTGACGCTATGAGATCTGGTGTTATGTGGGGTATTACCCCCCTCGAAGTGAGACTTAAAAAATTTGGTGTTTCCACGGCCTTTTTTCCATGACTCAATAAAGATATTCTACCTATTCTTGCTTCAACTGTAGGGGATGAACTGATCTGACTAAACAATTCAAACCGAAATGTTTGCTTGAGCATTGGATCAGTATCACCTACTCGTAATTATCGAGATAAAATGTTGATTTCATCATATAATTACATTAATTCATGTTGTACATGTATTAATTGTGGGCTGTTAGTCTTCCAAATCCCCGCATAAACGATTTTCAGCCCAAATATTCATGTACTAGCGCACATATTAATAAGTGTATGTACATGGCCCAAATATTTTCCCAAAACACCTGACTAACTCTTCGTTGACGTTAGCTAACAACTATCTACTCACTAAACTTCATCTATTAGTTACTTTTAACCCAATACATGTACTTGTATTGTGAGTAGTGCCTGGGTAATAGCTCAACATTACGAATTTTATTCCTCAGAAGATAGATATGACATATTTACCAAATGCCTCAATAATCATCGCTATCGCCAGATTCAAGAGTAATAATATCAGTTCTGATTATTAAATGAAGATAGGCGTTGCATAAGTGCCCACCCAACTGATAAATAAGGCACGGAAACCCTTTTTTAGGGTCAAATTGGCTCAAGGTGATCCCCAGCAGTACTCAATACCAGAACGATATGCTGAAAATATTTTTCAAACCAGAACTTTAATCTGTCGAGGCCGTTGACCTTGATCTAGAAACTGTCACTGAAAGATTAAATAAAGAATGAGCGGAACCAACAAATATCTACTCTACAGCTCTAAATTCAATTTACTCAGCTACCATACCTTTAATGATGAATTCTCACGAGCTTACAATTCAATGTGCCATCAAGGATTTTAATAAAGGTGTTTTCACCAGTAAAAGAAATGCTGCGAAAAAATATGGTGTTCCCGAAGCCACCCTCAGAGGTAGACTTGCTGGCTTCGGGGAACAGCGGATATCTCAACAATATCGTTAGCAATTATGCCCTGAACAGGAGGAGTTTCTAGCGAATTAGATCCTTGAAGAAGATGCTTGGGGGGTGTCCCCTAACTCGCGCTCGCGCCCGAGAAATGGCCGGAAAAAATCCTTGCATCATAAGAAGATCACAATCCTTGGGGAAAAAGCTGGATTTCAAGCATTCTCAGAAGAAATGAAAAAATTTCTTCGGTTGTTGGTAGGAAAATCGAAGCTAGTAGAGCAAGGGCAGCAACTCCAGAAAATCTCAATGCCTTTTTGGATCTCTTTAGTGATCGTTTAAATGTCTCTACATAAGATATATGGAGTATGGACGAAACAGGAATCGCCTCGGGGGTTTGCTCAAACCCACAGGTGCTAGCAAGCTCTAAGAAAAGAAAGACATAACAAAAATCCCCCGAAGACCGCAAATGTGTATCAATTATCGAGGCTGTATCAGCTGCCGGTAAAAAATCGAAGTGCCTTGTGATTTTTAAAGGTCAGAGCCTTCAAATCTCATGGTTTCCCTCTGAAGCTGTTCCTGATTGGTTTTACACGACTTCAGAAAATGGATGGACGTCGAATTCTATCGGAACTGAATGGCTTCGACGGGTATTCATACCCCTGCTTAAAAAATCGGGTCAGGGACTTGAGACGGTGAATACGAGGATGGCAGAGCTCGAGATGAACGTTGAACGGCTGAAAGCAGAAACTGAGAACCTCAAGGCATCTTGACCAAGAAAAAAATATAATAGAACCGAATGAAGGGCTTGCTACGACAAATGGAATAGAAGTTGCCCAGCAACAAGCTGAAACTGAAAGGTCTCGTAATTTAAACTTATTCAATGCAAGGGTAGCTAGAGAAATCTCAGATACAGTTCTTCAGAATTCATTTGAATCTCTATGTAGTATAATACAATTTTGAATGTGTTGCTGATGAATAATCCGAATTTAAAAATTTATAGTAAATGTTTGTTGGGTGCCCTGGAGCTTAATTTATTAGCTAATGAATGAGGAAATTCAGGCGCTCAAGGTTCAACGCAAGTTTAATATGTTTGAAGAAGAGCGAACGCTGATTGACTTTAGAGGCAAAAATATCAAAACTATTAAGAAATAATGAGTTCCTCAGTCATGGTGTTGTAGAGCGCATCAATTCTAACGAGCTACAAGGAGACACTATGTACAGATACTTGGATCACGTGAATCCAAACAACGTGACCAGAC
>JAATOF010000067.1:0-13206 GCA_013170925.1 Podosphaera leucotricha | reverse complement strand
GTTAAAGTAATGTCACTATTTTCAACAACTTTATCTACTCTTTCTAGATTCATTGTCTTTGCCTCTCGTATTGCCGTTTTGGTCCCACAACTAGCCAGCCACCAGACGAGACAGAGCTCATCTGAGTCGAGATGTTAGCTTTCGTAGTCGTCCACACACAGGCGGTGAAGTATGATCCAATGATTACCTATGATGTATAACCACTATCGGTTTATGACTACCCAGAGTTTTTGATATTTCTTCTGCTTTCTTACCATTATCGCGTACGGTAGTGATGTAGGAAATCTGGTCTTGTGAGAGCTTTCTCATTGTGAGAAAATCCGACAAATTGATGTTAAATCGTTTAAGATTGCTGCAGATATTTTTAAACTTCTTATGTAGACAATAGAACTAAATTTTCTGGCTAAGTCGGGCATAATTGCAGGTTCTGCTTCGTGATGGAATATCGCGATCAAAAGGTCGCATTGGTCACTAAATGCAAAGACCCCGGCAAGCTGTACAATTAGACATTATTTGCATAGAAAAAAAAGTATTATACTGCTCAAAAAATGACTCTGAATTTACTTGAACCTATAACTGTTAATTTTCAAGTGGTTGTTGTTGACACGTTTATTAGAGTTCCTTATTGGGACGCAAGACCTCGGAGAGCGTACGCTCCCTTCAGTCGCTAGAACTGAGATAATACAATCTTGACACTGAAACACTCATACAGAAGACGCATTCGCCAGTACTACTACAGGGTTACGCACGTTGAGACTTCTGCCTCGCTTCTCCCCTCGACCGTAGATACCTGCCCGAAGGAAATACCCGTGAAAGCCTCAGACATCTCCGTATGCTTCATTATCTCGATTTTCGCGACCGTGCAGATATGATTACATAACATCCTCGTTTCTTGTCGTAGCAGTTGTTCAGGCCGCAGGACATTCAAGTCAGACATGACCTGGACAGCGGACCACAACACCATCTTTCGTTGGTCGAGGTCTCGGCACGCAAAACGCTCTCTCAAAGTTGGAGACCTTCCACAATACTTCTCGTTCAGAAACTCTTCCTTCTCTCCATATCCTACATTTCTGCTCTTCATCTCTCCTACAATCACCACCAGAAGAAAATCCTTCCTCGATTGACACAAAGAATCTTCCTTCCTGAGTTTGTGCCAAGCGACTTAGTTCCTCCGTCGGGTATCCATATCATCGAAGGCGTGTATTCTAGGATCTTGACAAGGTCGATGTAGTGCTGATTATCTCGGGAATTGCTCTCGGTGGGGAAGAGTATTCGATAAGACGTAGAGAGAGTAGAGATAGATTTAAGGTTTGAGTCGAGTTCTGGCGGAGAGAATGCTTGACCTTTTGAGAAGCCTCCGACTGAGAATCCATGTGGGCCTCTGACCCTGATCGAATGCGACTCTGATTGGCTATATCAGATATGCAGCATACTGGATATTTACAGCCGGCACCGCGTGATAGTAGAGTTCGAATTTGCCAGCCTCAAGTGGATGTCGTTGAGATAGAGTAAGATTTATTTATATCGGTAGTCACAGAGACTTTTACATCGCTAATTAGTGTACATGTACTTTGCCATCGCTTGTAATCTGGAGTGGGTCTTGTGACTTATCATAAAATGTTAAAGCAGTGTTTTATGCAGGATGTATTTTATGGTGTTTTAAAATTTTTATGGCCAATTTGTGAAGATGCTTTTTATGTATAAAACTCAATGCCGACTTACACATGTCCTTTATCCAAGGGGGGTTAAGAGTTTATTATCACGTGCTTTAGTATCCATCCAAATTCAGAACAAACACTGCAGTGATTAGCAATTGGAGTGAACAACCTACAAGCGACCGAGTCGGCTCTGCCTTTATTGCGATAAACAGAAGGCGATTAACTGGAATTTATTGTAGAATCTAGTGCTTCTTAATCGAGTTTTTCAACTTCTCCTAGTGGAATTTGCGATGGATGACGCATTCCATCGCCACAAGGTCAGTAAATCTTTAATTACTTGGGAGACAAAATTATGCTGACCAAAACTCACAAGTTGTAGCTACTATCAAGATATGTCTCATTCGTCTACTTCCAGACCGAATCGAAATTTACCTCCCATGCGGCTTTCATCGTACTCGGACGATGAAGACTTTGATTCACTCTTCGTTGAGCCGCACAGCACTCAACCTCTATTTAGCTCCTTAAATAGAATCGACCAAGATACTTCTCAACATTCAAATTATCAAGCACGTTCTCGAAGTGAAAATTCAAATACGCAGACAGTCATTGATCTTACCGGTGACCAAGAAGATGTGCCTCCAAGCAGGAGCGGTGCCAGCCATGGCCCACAGAGGCCACCAGGACCTAACGGAAACAATAGCGCGGGAATGAGAACCTTTGTGGATCTCACAGAAGATCTTACAAATGATTTTATAGAAGATCTCACTGAAGAATTTGAGATTGACCCAGACGAAATTATGGTCACAGGCCAACGCCTGAGGGAAATTCGTCAAGCTGCGTCACGTCAAGCTCGTAGACGACAGTTAAATAACCGTCAGCGGACTGGCATACGACAAATTCCGTCAACAATTTACATGCCTGCAGGCTCTGGGACATCTTCTGCTTACCGTATACCAAATAGTAGCAGTAGTCTTGCGGCGGGCCTGGCAAGGCTTGGGCAAATGTTTTCGCCTCATATTATGGGACATATTCCTGCTGCACTTATCAATTTCACAACTTTCCAGTCTATGCCAGGTCACATGGATTACACTCGCAATGCCTTTGATCGAAAGCCAGAGCATATCCCACCACCAGCTGCAAGAGATAGTTTTACCCGATCTCCAACTAAAGATGATATTATAATATGCCCCAGCTGTCGACAGGAATTAGTTCACAGCAAGGAAAATGCTCCAAAAAAAGGGGGCAAAACTGCCTCTAAAAAAGAACGAGAAGAACATCCTTTTTGGGTAGTTAAAGAATGTGGCCATGTATGAATTATTAAAAAGTCTGAACAGAACCGTAACTAACTAAATATCTAGGTATATTGTAACGCCTGCTTCCAGAATCGCGGTGATAAATCTTTGATGGCCATATTTCAGGGGGGAAATAATCAACCGATCATTAAAGTGCCAGCGAGTAAAAAGATCTTGACCTGTGCTGTAGATCACTGTAAGAGCGATGTTAAAGGTAAAGACAAATGGGTGGGTGTGTTTCTGTAACGATCTAATGGACTCATGTCATCTCTTTCTCTTCATTGGAACTCTAAATCTTTACGTTTCATAGACCAGCGTTGGCGTTTGGGCGTCGGTGTCAGGGAACGCATGGCAGTTCCCGAATTCCCTATTAGTGGAATGGCGTTCTGTAGAGGGTGTGGGCAAGCATGCAAAGAATATATGGACATATATGTTCATTATTACCTCTATTATTCAGGATCATGTGAGGTTGAAGTTCTAATATCATGGACCGGCTTGAAGTCTTAAGCAAAGGGCGACATTAATTATATATATGAACAACGAATAACCAAAAATTTCAGCTTTAACACAATTTCACCGTAAACTGCTTTGGCTAACCTTGCTTCGCAAAAATTCCATAAACAATCTGTCTTTAATTCATACACGAGTTTAATATGTGAGGTCTAGCTAAAGCGTCAGATATAAACGCATCCTTGTGTTCTGGTGTTACTAAACCTACTTTTAAATCGACATGTCGCTTATATGCGGCTTAATTTAATTTGCTACGTCGAGCACAGCGCAGCACTTGCTCCAGGCTCTATATCTCCGCTTCCTCGGCACCTGTTTGAGCGAATTCCTTGATCTAGAAAGAGCCTCCGTGGCGACAAAATAATCCGGGTGGAGTTCGTCGGGTGTGATATACAGGATGGGTCCTAGCGTAATGAGACGTGGCACGACCGCTGGACGACCGGTTTATCCCGCCGCGCGCCTGAACCGCAGCCGAGTCGGGAGATTCGCCGTCACCCACGGATCGGCTGTCACGGCACGAGGCAAAGGGAAGCTTGATGAAGGTAAATCAGGCGACTGAGACTATTTCTACCGAGACATGACTGAATGGACCTTGACATCCGGTGTCGTTGACCGTGTTAGGTCAATCAATATCATGCGATAATTCATCCCCTGACGGCCTGACGGATCGACCTGCCGGATTGTGGCGCGACGCGCACCGTGGTGCACGTACAGCCTCGAGATACCCAACTAACTCGGATAGATATCTGATATCTACATGAATTTGGACTGTTGCATGGACGCAAACCACCAGAGTGCGAAATGAGCCTCAAGGTACGCAGGGTTGACCCTGATTCATTTCAGGACCAGACTTGTAGCTCCTCGACAAAATTAAGAGCCAGGCCCAGACTTTCTGGCATCTTTCCTCTTGACCGATGTGATGTGTTTTGTAGCGCTCGAGAGGTAACTTCCTAGCTAAGTTATAATAGATACTATGCTATGGGGTTGCACCGTATAGTGGTGGTCCAATACTAGTGTTTGGAACGTGTTTCGGAGTCTCTCTACAGATAAAAAACGACGCGACGGTACGGGCAGCGTACGGCGCGCCAACATTACAACCCTCAACTCCAGACTCTACTTATATTCTCTGGCATGTCATTAAAGTCCTGTTTGCGTTTGCCAAGCATTCAAGTACATATCGCCTCTACGCCACGCGCTTTATCACCATACATGAGTACGTGTACACGTAGAGCCGATTATGTCAGACTAGAATAGGATGAACTGCAAGCAGTTTTTGTGCTATGCAGGTCCATAAAACGGGTCGGATGGTGTAGTGGTTCATCGTTCGGGCCGTTCGCCCATGTAGAGTTTGGGTATCCTGAACACATGCCCCGCTTGGGACAGGAGAAAGCTGGTTCGAATCCAGCAAGACCCACAAGCCACATTTTTCGCGGTGTCGCTGTTTTCGTAGAGTGACAAAGGCAAGCTTAGATAACTAGAGGTTTCCCGCTTTTCCCTCTGGTGGGTATTCATGGAAGAGGTTACATGTCGTAAGGCGTTAACTTCGAGTGGTATCTGCAAATGAAATCTGGGTTTGAGTGTTCTAACGTCAAACTGAGTCATTCTACGAATACATAAGACTTCCGTCGTCATTGGTGTCACAGCCTTAAGGCTGCATACACAATAAACGATCTAGAGAAAAAGGTCTATAAAACGGACGAAGACGTAATATTTTGTATAGTAGTGAAAGCAGCACAAAACGCTCTCCACGCCCATCGCGCAAAAGAGGATAGTATTAGTTATAGTATCGTCTACATCTCGAAATTAGTGACCCGACGGCTTTAGTGTTGAAAAAGAAATGTTCCGACCGGAAGTAAACGTTTTATATATAGATTGTCATATCTGGTTTGTTTGGGTTCAAGAGATATTTATGTATCGAGGCTGAACGATTCAATTAAAAAGGTAAAGTACAAATAACCCGCTGCTACAAGTTAGCTTTTACACTCGTTCCAAACGTGAATGAGTTGGATGGAAGTACTCCCAAAATGCAGCCTAAAATGAGAGATGAGGCGCTGCTACAAGATATGAACAAAGTTAGGGCGGAATCAGGACGAAGGAAGGTAGAATTATGTCACCGACTTAGACAGATTTAGAGGAATACGATACGGCTCTTGAAGAACATATTTTGTCTGAGATGGGCGGGAGAAGTCACAGCTTGGAAAAGACCGATGCTATGGAGTTGCTAGCTTCAACAAGTGTGCTTTTCTCTCGGATCCACGCCATCAGGCCTCTCCGTCCATTTTCGACACCAAGGCCACTCATCTTCCAGCCGCCGACACTCATTTCTGCTGGACTCTCTCCCCATGTATTAATCCAGGTGATTCCTGCTTCTACTTTATCAACAACCTCATGGCATCTTCGCATATCGTTGCCAAAAACACCAGCTGCAAGGCCAAGCGGGGTATCATTTGCGCGTTCGATCGCCTCATCAACCGTCTCATAAGGAAGGATGCATAGAACAGGACCAAATATTTCTTCCCGCGTAATCTTCATGTTATCTGTGCAATCAGTGAAGATAGTGGGCTGAACCCAGTAGCCATTTTCATATCCTGACGGAATCTGAGCTGGTTTTTCTGCGCCACCGTAGAGCAGCTTGGCCTTGTCAACAGTAATTCCATGTTCTATATAACCAATAACTTTCTTGTAATGGCTCTCTGAGACAAGAGGGCCAAAGTTACAATGGGGGTCCATGGGCGCTAGTGAACGGATATATTCCATCTTTTGCAACAATTGCTGCTCAAATGCAGGCTTGAGTTCCCGAGGAACAAAAACTCGAGTGCCGTTGGTACAAACTTGACCCGTAGAGAAGAAGTTTGCCATCATCGCACCGTCAACGGCATTTTCAATATCTACATCTGGTAGGATAATCAAAGGGCTCTTTCCCCCCAATTCCATCGTGACATACTTCATACCACTAGCCGCAGATGCCGCAACTTTCTGACCGGTCGAAACTTGTCCAGTGAAGCTGACCTTTGCTATAGCAGGATGAGAGGTAAGATATCTACCAACCACTGCATCTCCGTGAACTATATTGAAAACCCCTGCCGGCACACCCGCCTCGGCATAAATTTGAGCCAGGACGAGACCGTGAAGCGGGGTGAATTCTGATGGTTTATAAACCATACAGTTCCCAGCTGCCAAGCATGGTGCACTTTTCCATAGAGCAATTTGAATCGGGTAGTTCCAAGCTCCAATCCCAACACAAACGCCCAGAGCTTCCTTTTTGGTATATATCCATGCCTCTGGTCGCAATTGTGTCGTCTCCCCATTCAGTCCTCCGCTCGCCACAAGATTTGCAAAGTACTCCAGCACATCTGCGCCTGTCACAACATCTACAGTGCTAGTCTCCGAGAATGGCTTGCCTGTGTCATGCGTCTCAACTCTAGCGATCTCGTCGTTCCGAGCACGGAGCAGGGCAACTGCTTTCAAGAGAGTTCGCGAGCGTTCGATTGGTGGTGTTCGAGACCACGAGGAAAATGCTTTCTGAGCGGTTCCAATGGCAGCGTCAACGTCAGCTTCTGATGCTGTCTGCACTTCGGCTAACACTTCTGCATTTGCGGGATCCAAAGTCTTAAAAAATTTTCCCGACGTCGCACTTTGAACTTGACCATCGTAAAACAGATGCTGTGTCGTGTACAGAGACATGTTAGGTTGAATCTCTCAAATTTGTCAGGGTGGCTGCGGGGTCGGAGTGATTCCTCGAGAGATCCATCATGCTGAGGGCTGGAACTCGTTAGAAGATCTACCAGGATAAAAATATAAAATTACAAAATTATTTATTATGTATTATGTATAATTTAGTATATAAATATATAGTATACATGTATGTTCATGTACATTTACTGCTGATACATGTACCTTGCTTAATACACCTTCATACATTTTCAGCTCCCGTGGAACTGTACTGAAGCAAGAGAGCCCAAAAATTGGACTCCTATGACATGAAGATGAAGCCAGAATCCCAAAACACCTTGTAACATACGCAGGATTTCCTTACATCGATACAGATTAAAACCTCTGTTTGAGTTGGTAAAGTTGGACTTGATTGCCTAATTGTAACGGAACTTAGTCTTATCCTTGATAATATCCCACATAATTATGTTCAACTGGATGAAAACCAGGAGAAAAGAGCGGCCAAGCGGAGGCATAGACCTCTCCCGGAACAACTCCTCATCATTCCAGATGCACGTGCTACCTATTCAGAATTGACCTCCAGAATTTATTTGAAATGTGCGATTTCAAATGGCTCTGTAGTTGGCTTGTTTTGCATCTACGATAGCATTCAACTGATTAATTATCCAACCTTAAAGTTCAGGCCAACTATAAAATGTTCGTTTAGTATATAGACTAGCAGGGATTCTGTGCTGGAACCAGAGTGTGCCCCACTGTTCATTCTTTCTTCTAACAACAGAGTACTTTGCTGCCCGTCGTCGGTGCGCACCACTACAGCCAACACCAACGACACCCCGACTCTGGCCGCAATGAGGTTTGGAGATTTCGAATCGATCTGTCAGCAGTCGATGGTGCCCTTGTGTGCAGCCGTGGGCACTGGCTCAGCCATCCAAGGGGCCATAGGAATTGAAGCAACGTGTTATGCGCGCAGCGTCGAACTGGCCAACACCATCATTTTTCAAGCTGCAGCCTCATTTATGCATATTGTCGCCTTAATCATGACAGTTATCATGATTCTGCATGTGCGTAGCAAGTTTACGGCCGTTGGTAGGTCGCTAGGCGTGAGAGTGGGGTGAAGTGGCTCGGCTGACCGGGTGTGAATAGGTCGCAAAGAAATCACGTCGTTCTTTTTCCTCTATATGCTGTTGTCCTTCACCTCGCTCATTCTTGATGCCGGTGTTATTCCTGTCGGCAATAGAGTGTATCCCTACTTCGTTGCTGTGCAGGCCGGTCTGAGCTCTGCCCTCTGCGTTTGTCTCCTCATAAATGGCTTTGTTGGATTTCAGCTCTATGAAGATGGCACTGCTCTCTCCGTCTGGCTACTGCGCACCGTCACCCTCGCCATGTTTATCATTACGTTTTTAGTTGCTTTGGCTACGTTCAAATCGTGGGTCGGCCTCAGCCCCATTAATACTATTGGCCTCTTTGTTATGCTCTATCTCGTCTCGGGTGTCGAGTTGATCATTTATGTCGTCTCGCAAATTTTTCTCGTTACCAATACTCTGCAAGATCGCTGGCCCCTAGGTGACATCGCTTTCGGTACTTTTTTCTTCATCATTGGCCAGGTCATTCTCTATTTTGCCAGCGTGTCCATATGTAATACTGCCCAGCACTACCTCGATGGCTTATTTTTCGCTACCACGTGCAATTTGCTTGCCGTCATGATGGTCTACAAAGTATGTCTTCTTCTTTCCAGGATTGTCGTTGCTAACCCCTTCCGCAGTATTGGGATTCTATCACGCGCGAAGATCTCGAGTTTTCCGTCGGCACCAAGCTGAATAATTGGGAGGTTAAGGAGCTATTACACGAAGATGATAGCCGGAACACTATTTACCAAGATTTAGATATCCCGAGTTACTTGTCCAATCCTCACCCACACGCACGCACCTCAAGCTACGGCAATGTGGTTTAAGGACTCATAGACGTATCTCGACGCGGAAAATTATTTGATCTCACCTATCCGGAAAGATACATGCGAAAGCTGTGTTTCATTTTCAACCACGTATCCATCATCCTAGCAGAATGCGTTATTTCGCAAACAACTGTCGATAGACCTCGATATGTTATAGCTTGTATATTTTAGGAGGTCTTGTCTTAACCGCCAAGTACCATCTGACCTGGGCTGTGTCAGTGTATGAAATTGTTTCTGTTACTAATCTTGTATTTTATCAGAAGAGCAAGAGAGAAGGGGTATGAGTGCAGTCTCTCATGATAAGAAAGACGATGAGAGAAATGCATTAGTGAATGGGATAACGTCTATAGAGGTAATGTGTATTACGAAGGGAATGGAGTTCAATTGTTGGAGGCCGGCCCTCACTGTGGCAAGCGTTTTCAATTTTTCTATAATTATTTGTTGAGTCTTTTCTACAGCCCGGACGTCAATGGACGTTTATCTTTTTCACACAAAGAATCATTTATTTAACTTGTTTTTAAAAATCAAAGTCAAAAATCATTGTAACGTTATGATCACAGTGAGAGGGTCTCTAGCATGGAAGCAGAGTAAAACGTTAAAATAAATTGCCTTAAACAATTAGGTAGTACATCAGATATTCGTTATCAGCTTTTTTTTACAGAAACTCCATGTCCCAATTTACTCAACTTCCAACCAAACTTCATTAATCATACAGTGAGTCGTCTACAATTTTGCTTTAAGATCTCGATCAAGTAACGCATCGGTGGCGATTAGCTCAGCTGCTCTCTCGCCAATAGCTAGAACAGTAAGCATAGGGTTAATGCTGGTCATCACGGGGAAAACTCCCGCATCCGCGATCCGGATTCCCTGCAAGCCCTTGACTCTGAGTTCTGGATCCACAACAGTCATAGGATCGTTAATATCACCCATTTTAGTGGTGCCGGCCGGATGGTATACCGTGTGCGCAACTTTTCGTCCATATTCAGAAAGCTGTTGGTCCGTTTGCACAGCAGGCCCAGGTGCTACTTCTCGCAAGATCCAATTAGAAAAGGGCGCTTGAGAGGCAATTTTTCGGGCCGCGCGGAACCCTGCGACTAGAGTAGCAGCATCATATCCCTCGGGATCAGTAAAATACTGGAAGTCCAAGGCAGGCTTTACCGTTGGATCAGACGACGTAAGGTAGATGCGGCCACGGGATCGTGGCCGAGGAATGTTGGGCGTCATGCAGAAGGCGTTCCGGGGCGAATCATAGCCGAGCCTGGATGTGTTGAGACAAAAGGGAATCTGATAGCAATGCATCATAATATCTGCGATTTGACCATCAGGGAGACCTTTGGGATTCAGGAAGGGATCCATATAGGCGCTGGCTGCATTTGGAACCTCTCGGCGGAGAAAGATACCTGCGTCAGAGTCCATAGTGGTTTGTGGAGGTACGGGTTTGTTAAGCTCCCACATAATTATGCTCTCTGGATGATCAAGAAGATTCTCTCCGACACCCGGTAGATCGTGCTCGATCGGGATAGAGAGCTGTGAAAGTTGCTGGGATGGCCCAATACCAGATAGAAGTAGGAGTCGACAGGTATCAACGGCACCAGCACAGAGGATGGTTTCAGTCTTAGGTGTCAGGGTGAGTCGGACACCGGATTTTAGAGTTACGTTCACACTGTCTACCTTCTTGTTGCACAAGTTAAGCTTGCTGACCCAGGCATTTGTAAGAATAACTAGGTTAGGCCGCTTTTCTTGGCCACGTAAAATGGGATGGATGTACGCCACTGACGCAGAGGATCTAGTTCCATCCTCGGGGTTGTACGCTACAGAGAAGAAGCCAACACCTTGGCGTAGACTACCAGTCTCGCGAATTTCTTTGTTAAAATCGGAAATGACGGGAATTTTCATAGCTGTAGAGCATGACTTGATCCAATCCTTACATAGATCATTTTGGTGTCGCTCGTGTACAGGTTGGATTTGATTCCGTAACTTGTCGATCAGGCGCATCATGGTAGCAAAATCCCAACCGAAGCAACCCAAGCTCTCCCATACTTGACAATCATATTCAAAGGGCCTGAAAGAAATTAGTGTATTGTGAGATGAACAACCACCTAGCACTTTGGCTCGTGAATGTCTTATATGTGAATTTCCTAGGAGGTTGTTAATATTTAACTTACGATGGTAACTGTAAGAGCTCTATCACCGACCATTTGGTTGCTCTGTGGTTCCATAGTCATAATCAAGGTCACCACCAAGAAGAGTGAGCCAATTTCTGAGTTTCAAAACACGTTCATTGTCAATATCACTGGGGCCACCCTCAATTAAGAGGATTTTCAGATTAGGAAGGTATTCGGACAGTCTACTGGCAATGACACAACCAGCTGTGCCTCCTCCAACAATGATGTAGTCGAAGGTATCTATCTGATCAGAGCTGAGAAATTCTGTTGTCATGGTTAGAAGAGTCGATTGAAACTAGTTTTTCAAGATGGGGTCGGTCTTGGACCAATCGATATTCCAGAAAGTCTGAAATTAGATGAAGCAAGTGAAATCTACTGATGTTTGACCTGAGATGGTTTAAAGGATGGTGTCCACACACATAGTATTCTGGTTATATATGATCAGAGATTTCTATGTCACAAATACATTAAATCATGGCTCCGCACTGAATGGAACAAGGGCATTTTCCTTGCATGGTTACAAAACAGTGCGTGCTTCGTTTTGTAGATCTATTGAGGAGGTTATGAGGGTGCTAGGCACTTTTCCCGCCAAGTAACTTCGTTGACGGGAGTATCCCAGCCGCACGTCCCGGGGGGGAGGTCCGATGATTTCAATCTCAGTTATGAAGCCAAAGTTACTATGTACGCTTGGAAATTTTCGGTAGTACATGTAAATACCCATGGGTTTAATTTCCGTCAGGTGGAGAGAAAATAAGTTGACGATGCATTCTGTTTTTAACTTCCAAAGACTTTTTTTGAATCATGATGTGTGCCTGACATCACTGCGATTTTGATGCAACGGCCTGACATATATTTTTTTAATGCATGTTCAAATTTTTCCATCCAGTAAGGTTTAACAGATTTCTTAGGCAAAATTTTCGTCACATGGCTGAATCAGTTTAGCAAATGACCTGAGATATTTATATAGAATGCAGAATATCCATTGTGCGCGTCATCGGTGCAATTTTGGAACCTATAGCTGAAGGATGTGAGCTCCAAGCATGAGTAGTTTGCGTCCGGTTTGGGTGAGGATTCTTGGTTACTTTTCCAGCACTCGTAATCATTTCCACCTTACATTTTTTGTAAACTAAACAGTCCCTAAGATTTGGTCACTTACAGCGATATCCCTGTGATCGGGCTGTAGGAGTGCACGCTACAACTGTCTGTGCATGAATTAAAGCAAAAACAGGTAGAGCAATATTGCCATGGCTGAATCGTGAAATATGGATATATGAGATTGAGATTGAGTGCGTAGCTCTTAGAAATATCAGTATAAAACTTGCTAAAAGGTCATTACTTAGATCTTCCATACTTAAATTCACATGGAAAGAATTCTTCCTAAGGGAAACAGATATGCCAGAGTGCGTTCTATAGTTTCTTTTATACGCAATCTAGGGAAATTTTAATTTATTCCTGTGATTTGGTAAGTAAATACCTTCTTTACCGTCATTCAGCAATGTGCTGTTTTATTCCTAGCCTGATTCAATTACTGACATGGTCGAATCGCTACTATATGAAAATAAACGTCGCGGTAGGGGAGAAGTATGTTGTAGAATAATTAGATAAAATAGCGACAGGAACAAAGATGTTAAGCTGTCATTATGTAATTTATAGATGTTGCCAAAAAAGTTAGGAGAATCTAATTATATTAAAGGAAGGAAGGAAGGAAGGAAAATCGTCTTTACAGACAAAGGTGAGAGTGTCGACGGTAATTCCATCTATTCACTGTTCTGAGTCGGTCTCAGAATCTTACAAAATGTTGAAATAATAGGGTTCAGAGCACACCTTTCTATTAATAAATAGTTGATCTAACAGGGGTCGCTCGGTAATGAGGAGTTGGGGATTTTGATTATTAGGAGTTAATTTGATGGAGATCACAGATACCCTGTATTTCTAGTATTTCTTTTAATGGTGTTTGAGGC
>JAATOF010000059.1:0-10110 GCA_013170925.1 Podosphaera leucotricha | reverse complement strand
GGTGTTGGTGGAGTATGTATGTTTATAAATTATGTATTTTTAAATCTTTTATCATAGCTTATAGGCTGAATACAATATGATTTTAAAAAAAAAAAAAAGGTAGTCACATTAAGACTTGATCGCAACTATATTTATAAAATCACTATTTGATGTAAATTACTGGGCTCCAAAAATGAGAGAATTTTAGACTATATAAACTATTCAAGGTTTTAAAATGAGGCGGTGCACTAGGTTGTTGGAATGGTGATGTTTGGTGTTTTTTGCGAATAAAATACTTTGGCGTACCCCAGAATTTATTTGGCTACTGGTGGGGTTCGCTTAAATTCACTATTACTAACTAGCCAGACTAATGAACCCGTTCAGTTGGACGTTTGCTCTGAAAGGATTAAAGTGTAAGAGCTTTATATGGATGATGAGGGACGAACATATTGTACTACGGTGATGAATCTTAAATGGTAAAAAGTGGAGAGATCAATTTTGGCCCGCACCGAAAAACTCCAACTAACAGACAGAAGTCGAGGATGTTCATGCTTGAGAACCAACTCTTTTGGTCAGTGCTAGAGGCTAGTCTAAATTATCTCTATCTCAGCTATTACATAGCAAAGTTAATATTGATAGCTGATGGACGAAGCTTGATTTAGTAAATATTCTGATGTTTTCCAAACTTTTCATCTATATTTGTGTAGGTATACACGAGATCATTCACCCATTGATACAAGAGCCATTTAATTCAATATCTGCTTTTTTTTACTAGAGCGAGCCGATAAGTCTTCCGATTTGCTCGCCTGAAATAGCGATATCGAATATTTTTAGAATTTCTTCGATCTCTCCAAGTAATTTCCTTCCTCCGAATGAGCCTCTACATTAGAGTCACCCCGAAAGTTTGTGGAATCCCTCTCGAAAATAAAGCCTAACATCAATCTTTGGGGCATTTCTTCCTTATCACATCGACCATAGAAGAGAATTGACTAGATTGTGCTTAAGGTTAGGATAAGCCATGGAAGCGGGTTGAGCTAGATTTATATCGATTCCATCAGCCGACCTACTCATCTTCTTGTAGAGGGGTTAGAACGGAGGAATTGTAGTTTTCTTCAGTAAACTAAGCTTATTTTCAATCGGCCTGTTATTAAGGCAAATCTGTTCATGGAGCACCAAATATATCGTAACTATTTTCAATTATAAACTGAACAACTGTATTCTTTAGATGCATGTTGTTCATCTCACGCTCAATACTTATATCTCGCATGATCGTTGGGGCAAATACTACAGCGAGATTTTTAGAGCTCATCTAGCGCCTTTATTAGATATGGATTCTTAACATTAGTTTGAGATGCTGTGACGTACCAAATTTTCCTTTTCCTTGACCGCTACCCGGGAAAGGTGAAATATCAAAAATTCTAAACAGTCTCGATGCTTTGGGGGTAACATGCTGAACGTATCTCTCAAATGCAAGCAGCGTTCATGAGAATTTTCAATAGCTTGTAGAAAAATTAGGAGCCGATTTTCCGTTTTAAAGGAAAGAGGACTTACAAGTGGATTCTAGAACACGATCATAGACATCATACGTCAATAAGGGCACTGGTAGTCTACGAAGGTACTGTTTTAGGACACTTGTAACTGCTGTTATATCGAGGCTAGGATCCGAGATATCGTAATCTTCCATCCTCTCAAAGCCATCTTGAATAGTCTTAACTTGGCTATTTCCGCCTGTTTTCCTGTATATGCCCTCAACGTCCATTCCACGCAGCTCGACTTCCTCGATACAGCGAGTTACCACACTTGGTATTTGCCGGCGCTCGTAGTCTGCTCTTTCGCATAGGTCTGATCCAAACAGGATAGATGGTTTTTCACAAGACACAATGTTACCATTAGAAAGCGATTTGGGCATAGAGGTAGACTTTTTAAATAAGCCAAATCCACTCTGATTTTTTTGATCATTGGAAATATTTCGAGCCACAATTAAAGACTGATTAGGCGAGGAAGTGTCAATACCTGTTACTGTTAGGTTATATGGCAGCCCGATACTGTCACTAGTTTGAGGCTGCCATCTAACCTGATCAAATTGCTGCTGCTGCTGTGTAGACGAAAATGCACCTTTAATACCTTTAGAAACTCCTTTAGCGACTGTTTGACGGCCTCTTTTCCAATTAAATGTCTTTTTTGTGGCTTGTCCCTTTCGGATGTTGATGACGTGTGGAGCAGATAGTACAGCGGATTGATCTATGTTAGCATCTTGATCCATAGATTGGGGATATGAATTTGAGTTGAATAGAGTATTGCTTGTAGATGAGTGAAGGCTAACGTCATCTAATTGAGTCGATATAATAGATTTATCCTTATTATGGGTATATATACCCAAACCATTAATTTGGGGCCTAGTGCTATCAAAACTATCGCTGTGAGATTTAAATCTCTCTTGAATCTGGTGTGTTAAATCATTATTCAAGTCTGCAAGTTGAGCATTCCTGGAAGAAAGCTGCTCAAATTCAAGCAGAGCACGTTCACGGTCAGCCATGATCTGGGATTTCTCATCAAGTAAATTATTGCGATCTTCAAATAGCCTTTCGATCTGATCCGAGACACTTTGCTTCACATTTTCTAGTTTGCGAGTAAAATCCTTCAAAATAGAATCTTCTATATCTTTCAAACTAGAGGTACTCTCTGATTTCTTTGCTTTCTGCAAATAATTCGTTAGTACTTCAATTTGACGTATCATGATTTCAGTCTGAGTGTCTAGAGCCGAAACTGTTTTCTTTTTCTCTTGAACTTTTTTAATAAGAGTCTGGAGGTCCTTTTGTGATGAGAGTTGATTTTCAAGCTCTGTAACGCGTTGATCAGAATGACGAAGTTGTTTTCGCAAGAGCGCAGATTCTTCGGGTGATATACTTTGTACGTAGTTCTTAGCTTCACGTGTAGACATTATGTCATCAGAAATAGGAACCTTAGGCCAGCGGGGAGAGGTAGTCGCCTGCGCCGTATTCTCACTCGCACTACGTCCATGACCAGGGCCAATCGAAAGACTGTTATCATTGGTATTTTTTCCATGACGAACCGCATTTGAAACTCGACGGAGCAAAGAGTGTGAAGAATCGTCTGGGTCTCCTAAAATTCGAGCGAAAACTTCGTCCATGGTAAAATCTCCACCACCTTGGCTCCATCTCGGCAAACTTTGGGATCCCAGAACGTTATTACTAGCTAAATTTGATTCTTTTTCTGCTACAGAATCGGTTTGTGGTAAAGGAGGAGGAGGTCGAGGAGACATGTAAGTATAGCTATGTGGCTGATGTAAAAGCGGCGGTCGAGTTGGTGCACGAACAGGAATTTTCCGATCATTTAGTGTTGAAGCTGAAGCTGTTAAAGTGGAGGATATTGAAGTAATTTTTCCATTTAGGGACGTATTGGAAGATTGGTTGAGTGAAATAGAAGGAGAAGGAGGGTTTTCAACTCCAGATGAAGAATTGAGTGCGATCGTGTTATTCTTGAACACGTCTACTATCCGTTCTTTCTTTAACAAAGAGCTTTGGATGCCACTGAGCTCGTATTTATAAACTGAAGGAGATGAGCGTGATGACTCAAAAGAGGGCCGGGTTTCTAGATCATGTTTTATATTGTGATCCCGAGAAATTTTCAACCCATTAAATTGATTTTTTGGTGAATATTTGGAATTATCTGATTTTGCTGAATTATCTTTAGATGTTAAGAGCGTGGTGAGGCTCTCTCCAAACGTTGATGTGGCACTATCAGTCTCTTGTGGTTCTAATGATGTTGCAGTCGACGGATTTGAAGATTTTTCCTTAATAGTCTCAACTGAGATAGCTTTCTCACCCGTAGATTGTGTGATATTAAATATCGTACTAGAGGATATATTTTGCTGCCCTTGATGGCTACCAAGTCCAGTAGATGAAGGCCTTTTGGATATAGGTCTACGACCTCCATTTTGAGCCTTCCATAGGTTATCCCTGATAAGGTAAATTTCTTCCGCGGAAGGACTTGGCTCATTTTCCCGATAAACAATGTGTGGAGTTGAGGTGGCAGAATCGTGAGGGCTAGACTTGCTCTCATCATTTTGTCCTTTCTCACTTTTGGTATCTCTTTCTGAGAAATTATCATCCTTACTTTTTTTTGTGGACTCCTGCCATATATCTGAAGTGGGCCCTGGATCTAGAGCAAGTGGTATGAAGAAACTTTCACTCTCAGTCACATCTGCATCCAGTTGTTGAGAAATTACAGATTGCCTATTTTTCAGATACGTTGTGGATGGAAGCACCATCCCATCGTTGTATTGTTCATCAACAGACACTCGATCAGAAGAAAGCTCATGAGGTCGCCTTGAGCTGCTCCTCGAGGACGAATCATTTTGCGAGTATCTTTGACGTGGCCTAGGGGATAATACAGTGTGCGAATCGAGGTCTGTATTTTCAATGACGCTGCGATCTGCAGAGAAGACGCTTTGCAGTGCAGCACTTGGTGGCAGTGCAGGTAGTAACTTATCAACATGCCCCGAATGATGCTCCTCTCTTTTTTGTTTCGTATTTGTAGCAGTTCTCGATTTTTTCCTTCGCCTTGCCATGAGGGATTCATGACAACTCATGCAAAAGATTCCCTGGGATGTTCGCGCATATCGAAGATTTTCAATTTTTCGTTTGCAATTTCTGCATCTAAAGCATGACGCACAGAATGCTTGATCCCCTGTGAGTATCGCTAGATCTTCGATCTTGTTGTTACAGGCGCTACAGCTATAAGTGCAATCATTACATATCAAAGAGCCATCACCAAGTAGTAAAAGATTGGCGTCTGAGTCCAACAACGTTCCACACGTATTGCACCTAAAGCAATTCAAGTGCCATCGATTCCCCGCTAATAAACTGTCAGCTCGATACAAACTGGATTAGAAAAGCTTCAGGTTGATTAGGTCATTCTGGTGCTCGGAAAGTGAGACAGATTGGGTGGATCTGTCATCAGAGATAACGTACCAAGCTCGAAAGCTTTTCCTTCCTCAAGAATCTAAAAGTTTTAGTTAGTTTGGAGGCCACTAGTTCAATGTAAGGAAATATACATCACCACATCCTTTGCAGGGATAAATTTCATCGCTATCCGGTGGACCGTCATCGTAATCGACCTGCGATTCCATTTGGATGACTCCAGGACACCGGCGATTGGTGAGCTAGAGCATGAATTATGAGGAGTGATGCGGTCCCGTTTTGTTTCCCAATTTTACGCACAGAGCTAAAGCCGTTGACGCGCACGCCACCAGGCAAATACTGGGAGAAGTGAACTGATTACAAACAGATTTGGTGAGAGCCTCTGGGGATAGAGCGAATAGCATAGAAGATGAAGCGCAGACCCTCAGAATTAAACAAATAACAATGCGGAGAGGAAGATTCGAATCTCGATCAGACTGAACCGGGGGCTGGAGTGGGTATGCCTGCTACCCTTGTCACTGAGTGAGATGAGCAAGCCCGACTTGGGGGATATAAAGTTAGGATCGCTTTGATCTTAGAGGATTGAGAAAGTGGAACAGAAAGTACAAATAACAAACAAATGAGCAAACACACGAATGAAATATAAATCAGATCAAGTATTTGATATCTCAATTGGGTGGTAGATTGTTTTCAAACAGTGCACAATATTAAAATTTTTACACGTTCCAACATTGAAGACACATTTTGGTCCTCTCAAAAGGGCTTAGAAAGCAAGCACTGAACTGTCGATTTTATGGTTAAAAGTTATGCGCATCTGTGCTGTGCTCGACACTGACCAGTTATGATTGGTCTAATTAATGAGGAAAAGAAACACTGATACACATACGAACAACTTATTATTCAAACTTTGGTGAAAAGAAAAGGTCAAAGAATTGCATACATATATGTAACTTTTGTATTCAAATGATCTTTGTTGCCAAATGCAATCCAATGCCTCCACCATGCATTACAAATTACTAATAACTCTCCATTATTCCTTCTCTAGGTCTGGTGGTGTAGTGGTATACTGTCCGACCCATTCTCCCATACGTCCAGGTCACGTGCGTGGATGGAGATAGCCTTGCACTATTCTTTCTTGCGATGATATCCTGTCTGTTGATCCCATATATATAATCTGGTAAACAAAAGGGCTTCTTTCTTTTATTTTTGGAGTATATTCATGGCTAAGAGTAGAAGGGTGTCTAGAGAAAGGGATACCTCAAAAGGTTACAGGTACATGTAGCATAAATGTTTCAAACGTCAAACCAACTACATAATCATTGTCATTCGTGTTACAACCTTCATACATTGTTATATCATAATGAAATCGTTGTGTTAATTTATAAATCTATCTTACAGAACAATCATGCCTCCTTAAAGAATTCGCCGTCGAGTATGTGCGACACCAATGCTACAAGGCGAATGAATCCACCAGGATTGTAGCTTATTACGACCAAAATCTAAAATTACCTTCATGAGGCTATCACTCAACGTTATCATATCATAAAGATTTCTGCTCCCATAATAGATAAATTCTATATCACACCCAGGCGCATTAAGAGTTTTGATGGTATTACTTTCGGTGGAGTTTGAGAAACTTGACCAATGGAGAACGCCAGAAATTAAGAGTTCCGAATACCATAAAGGAGGGTAAGTTGTTTTAATGGATTATTGTAGCATGACTATACTGTGAACCTTCACTTTTATTATAATGAGATTTGGCATCTCTTGAAGAATGTGAGACACAAGTCTACTTGGATTGGCTGAAAGATCTAACCTACAGTCAGTCTCATGCCGCATTTTTGTAGATGTTTGTAGATAAAAAATTATTTCAGCAAGTTAGAACAAATCTTTTTGTCTAATCTAATTGTGTCACTTAGATCAAGAATTTTCAACTCTGATTCATCGATCCACGTAGGCTAAGGATAGCGCATGTATGTTAACTTTGCCTCGAGAGGCGTCAACGTTGGACAATCCACAAGTTGGACGCTTGTCGATGCCGTAAGAGTTACATCTATTTTTAGGATGCCCATCAACGAATCGGGCCGATCAGACCGCGCTCTGAAAATAGATGCTTAATTAGCCTTTCTAGTACTAATCCCTAATTTATTCCCAAAAAACGCAACAATAATTAAGCGCGGTAATTGATGCTTAACATGTGATCTAACATAGCGTTAATTTATATACTACAAACCCAAATCTGAAATCATCTCTAATTTAAATATGGTTGGATTATACCTGTACCTCATTCTCTGGCTACTTGCTAACCCGTGTTTAACTTCTTCAGAAAATAAAGCAAAATATCAGAAAATGTCTAAAGTTTGTCTCCTTGCGGGTATACTTTTTCCGTAACCTAAAATAAGCGCAGTTAGTTCACCAAGTCATTACCCGAGCCAAAGTCTTGGCACGTACAAAGCTCCCTCATATTTTGAAAATCCTCCTTAAGACTTCGGTCACAAAAACCTTGCCCCTTCTCCACATCTCGCTTTCTTATGATTCCCTCTCTTGTGCAATCCCCACAAAAATCACATGTTTCCTCAATTAAAACGAGCAATTTCTCTTCCCAGATTTCTGTCCATCAAATTCCATCCTTTGTCGGGTTTCTAAATCGTCAAGAAGAGAGCGTGTGCTTGGGGAAGTCTCAACAAGCTTATGTGTAGGAATCGAGCTGGCTACGATGAAATCAACCAATAAATTGTTATTTTATTTTATTTTTCTTCTTATAAGGTCCCGAGCCAAGCTCAACGTAACTCATAGGTCTGGGACCCGTGGAGCCGTCTAGGATCAAATCTAAGATCTACTCAAGTCGTTCGCACCTCGTGAACCGCTACGGAAATTTAGGAGTCGAATCCAACTTTTGAAAGAAATGGCCTCTCCCAAACGCCAATTCTAGCTGAAGAAGATTTCCAATTTGGTCCGAAGTCTGTGCTTCTCGCCCATCTCCTTTCCTGCTATGTCTCCCAAATGACGAAATTCCTCAATTTCCGCTGATAACGGAGATGAGCTTGTATTAAGACCCTTCTTAACAGCCAATCCTCTCCTCTTTGTTCATGAAGTAATGGAGGAGTTCGTCGCGAGTTGCTGCTCCTTGTATTTCCTCTTCAGCGTTCAAAACCCTAAAAACCTAAAGCTCGTTTTTTCATCCGTCTATATGTCCGTTAAAGTAGCTAAAATTGTCGCTTCTTCCGCTTTTCTAACAGCAAACTTCGCTTTGACTACTGCATTGACGGAAAATTAAGGGCTATTATCATCCCATTCCGATGGCTACGTAAATTTTCTCAAGTTGTTGAGTGGCCCGCTTGAGACATCAAACTTTACTGATCCAATCCCTCCGATAGTTGATGAATATCCAGATAATATCAGAACACTTTTTTCATCTGGGAACATTGAAATGAATAGGGATAATTCTTAAAAATATGGTAAATTGCACTAGTATCAAGGATCAAATCTGAATTTTTGAAACTAGTGTAGGAGCCAGCAATTACGTCTTCTAACATCCGTGCACTATCTATCATTTGGTGCATCTTCAGTACTATGAGTTCTTTCTCGTATTATTTTTTTCTTTCCGTCTAAAAACAACCGCACACTAAGAAAATTT
This sequence comes from Podosphaera leucotricha, assembly GCA_013170925.1. Classification (NCBI taxonomy): domain Eukaryota; kingdom Fungi; phylum Ascomycota; class Leotiomycetes; order Helotiales; family Erysiphaceae; genus Podosphaera; species Podosphaera leucotricha. The sequence goes on along the minus strand of JAATOF010000059.1, from coordinate 1,551 downwards.
TAGCGGCCCATCTGGTGCTATCCGGGGTTTCAATCCAATAAAAACAGCTTTCTCAAACATGATTGGTACCCTAACAGTACGTACAAGGTTTCTTCTGCCGAAAAGAATCACAGCTACCCTCATTCTTTATGTATGCCATTGTCACAGCTCTATGCTGATGGTTGAGATTTGAGGCTATACTGAGTCTCTCTTAAGATATTGACTATCTCACCATAAGTGATCAACGTGTTCAGCCTTATGTATGCAGCGACACCACCATAGTATCTTTTTGAGCCAAATTCAAGTCGAGGCAAGGTATCATCTACTGCTTCGCTCTGAAGTTGATAGCAGTTATTCAAAAATGTCCATATTTATCTAGCAGACGAAAGACATTTCAGAATGAGGTATGCCTCTTTAGGGACGATTTGAAGTATAGCCACTATGATTTTATAGTCTAATCTTAGCTGTTTTCTGATCAAATCAGGTCCCGATAAATTTTTAGACAAAAATTGATTTAGGTCAAAAAGCTTGCTCCATACAAAACCAGTTGATTTTTAGAGAGCTGGGGCGTTATTAATGCTTTTTAGTGTATCGGAAGTAACATTTAAAATTTAACTCGTGAAAACTCCATATTTTTAGCAGTATGAAGTTGACAGTGTGATGGCTAAGTGATGGCAGAGTGACAGTGATGTCGTTGGTTGAAAGGGTGAGTTTGGGACCATTGAAATTGATTTATTCATCGGTTGTCAGCCTTTTCGTTAGTTTTGGGATGAATTTTGCACTTTCGAGCTTATTTTGCTCTTTTTGTCTAAAATTTCCATCACAAGCAAAGATAGTATCATCTTTAAGTGCAACGATTATATCATCGTTGAACAGTAGGCAGGGATCAATCGATTGCGTTAGAGAGTTTGTTTGTGCAGTGAATTTAGGCCTGCCTCTGCAATGCTTCATAGAAGTTTTATGTGTTTTTGAGCAACGTGTTGGGTGACTGGTTGATTCTTTAGGTGGTGTTAAAAATATATTTCAAGTAGGCAGGACCTTTGATTGGATGTAACCTTTTGTTATACCCCGCGTAAACAAATCAAGGCCTTTGAGAGTAGAAGCCACTGGTTAGATCGACGGATTGTAGACGACTATGTTAGGATCTTTGATTAATCTAAATCATTGTATGCTTAGACTACAAGAAAAGACTTTTCAAACGCTTCCGGTGGGCCCTTGAGTTTTATTGCGTCAACCAAACGGCTCTTGGATATTTGAGCATTAGAATGGATGGTTTTAATGCCTACGAGCTTAAGCATACCAATTGAGGAGTCCATCAATATCTTTTTAGGCAAAACGACGACAATTTGCCAGAGATCATCTTCATTGGACTGTCAATGACTGGATGAATGTTCTCTGGACCGACGAAACTTGGGTCACTGATGGTCGGCATACGAGACGTTGGGTCACAAGGAAAGTCTGTAATTAGGCTAAATTTTTCAAGAAAACATGAACTAAACAGATGATCCAGGAAAATGAGAGATACGAAGAGACTTGTGTTGTAGACAATATTCGGAGGCGGGTTGGCTGGAT